>NW_020870539.1:0-20000 GCF_003789085.1 Penaeus vannamei | reverse complement strand
ATCCCCCAATCTTCCATCCTTGTCTTTCTCTCATTCTTTTCTTTGTATATTTATTCTTTTTCTTTCTTTTTGTTTATTCCTCTCTTATTCCCCCCCCATCATCTCCCGATTTTTTTTCTCTTCCTTTTTCTCTCTCCGCTCTTTTTTTTTTTTTTTTCTCCCTTTCCTCCATCTGCTTATCTCCCCATATTCTCTCCTTCTCTTTCTCTCATTCATTCCCTTTGTCTCTCTTTCTTAATTATTTTTTCTCTCTCCTCTCCCTTTAATCTTCTCTTTATCTCCCCATCTCCCACTCCTCTCCCCTCTCTTTCCTTTTTTTTTGTAAATCATTCTCTTTTTCTCTCTCTTCTCCCCTTACTCTTCCTCTCCTTAACCCCCCCCCCTCCTCCATCTCATTCCCCCACTATCTTCCTCTTCTTTCTCTTTCTCCCTCTATTTATTCTCTGTCCTCCTTACCACCCCTCCTCCATCTCATCTCCCCCCCACTATCTTCCTCTTCTTTCTCTTTCTCCCTCTATTTATTCTCTGTCTTCCACTCAACACGAAGTCAGTGGACGCTCGTGAGATGAAGATGGAGATGTTGGAGATCTTGGGATGTTCGGAAGATGAGGTTTCGATGGGGTTCATTATCTCCCTGGCTTGGGAGGGAAGGGTGGAGGGAAGGGGGGAGGGAAGGGGAGGGAAGGGGGGAGGGATGGTTGGGGGGGAGGGAGGGGAAAGGGGGGAAGGTGGGGAAGGGGGGGGAGGAGGGGAGGGAGGGGAAGGAGGGAAGGAAGGAAGATGGGGAAGGTGGGGGGATGGAGGAAAGGGGAGGGGGAGGGGAGGAAGGAGGGGGGAAGGAGGAAGGTTGGGGGAGGGTAAGAGGGAAGGATGGGAGAGAAGGGAGGGAAGGAGGGGAGATGGAGGAAGGTGGGGAATGGGGGAGGTGGAAGGGGAGAGAAGGGGGAGGGGAAGAGGGAAGTTGGGGGAGAATAGGAGGGAAGAAGGGGGGGGAGGGGGAAGGATGGAGAGAAGGTGTGTGTGTGTGTGTGTGCGTTATGTGCGTGTGTTTTTATGTGTATCTTCTCGTACGTTCGGATATAGACAAGTCCATGTCACCGATCGCCTCTTAAACATCCCCTCCAATTATTTTTCCAATTACCTTCGCAAAATACGCGAGAAGGGGAAAATGGACGACAACGACGCTGGCATCCTGATCACGCCCATGAATATTAGTGCCATCAATTCCTCAGTTTCCCCGTCTTGATAAATGCGATTCCTTAAGCTAAAGAAAACGGGCGATAAATCCCAGTCTTTGTCCACACCTTCATCACGTGACGAATGAAGAGATAGCAAAATAAAAAAAATAATAATGAAAAAATAAAGATGAGAAGAGAATGAAAAGAGAAAAGGATACGTTTTTTTTTTCTCGTGTCTCTCTCTTGTTTTGTGAAGGATGTGAGGAGTGAGGGGATAGAATGAGAGGGAGAGAAAGACAAAGAAAGAAAAAAGAATGAGCGGGAGGAAACAAATAGTAAGAGATATAGAAGGAAACCAAGAGAGAAAGAAAGAAAGAGAGAAAAAAAGACAAAGACAAAGAGATAAAAGAAAGAATGAGCGAGAGAAGAAAGGAAGCAAGAGAGACAGAAGAGAGAGAGAGAGAGAGAGAGCATGCGAAAGAGAGAGAGAGACAAAGAACAAAGAGTCAGAAGCGGGAACACAGATCATTGACCTCGCTGCTAATATATCTCAGGCCATTTTTCCCAAACTAGGTCATACGGAGGCGCTGGTATGTTAACTATGCCGAAACACCGAGGAAAAAAGAGCATGGAAAGTTATAAATGGCTTTTTTTTTTTTTTTTTTTTTTACTGCGTTCTTGTTGTTTTGCCTTTTTCTTTCTTTTTTCTATTCTTTTTATTCAGTATATGGCGGGTATTTTTTGTGAGTTTTTTTTCTTTTCTTTCGTAATGGATTGAAGTTAAATGAGGCTCGTGATAAAACAGGAGAAAGAGAGAAATTACGGAAAGGGAACAAAAGGGAAGGAATAAGAATGAGGATAGATAGAGGAGGGAAAAGAAATTATAAAGGGAAAGGGAAGGAATAAGAATTTTGAGAAGAAGAAAGGAAAAGTAAAACCAGAAAAAAAGAAAAAGAAAAACTGTTTTATAACATAATAAAACGATTTAAAACGGAAATGGTAAACGTTAAACAAGGAAATTTTACGTTTTGAATATCAGGCGATGTTTAGAATAGGATAAAACGAGTTAACAAGACGACAGTGTTTTTCTTTCTTTCTTTCCTTTTTTTCAAAAAGTTAAAAATAGGAGAAAGATAGGAATGAAACAGTTGATTTAAACCCAAGAAAAATAAAACAAGTTTCTTTCGTCGAACTTTCCGGATGTTGCTGTCGGTTACAATACAAAATTTAATCAGGAATTCAGTTACCCGCTAACCTTCCCAGACGAATCCAACCAACCAGCGAGCTCCTAAGCGTAACGGACAATTCAATCTAACCAATCACCGATCCCCAACCCGTGGCCCCGGAATACAAACCGACCAATCCCGAGCCTCCGTCGCCCGAGCAGAGAGACACGCTCAGCCAATCAGCGTCGGCCAGCGGGATCGGTTTCTGAGCTCGATTCGCGCTCGTGGAATCTCCGAGCGGCGCCCAAACTAGGGAGGTCGTTGTGGGGCGTTAAGGGCGTGCGAAGAGCCAAGGTGCGGAGGAAGAAGGGGCGTGGCGGTCGTAAGGGCGGGACAGGAATGGTGGGATCCTGCCAGGTGAGCGCTAAGGGGCTAAGGCGGGCGAGATAAGGTGCAGGGGTTCGCGTGTGTGCGTGTGTGTGTGTGTGCGTGTGTATGGTGTGTGTGTGTGTGTGGTGTGTGTGTTGTGTGTGTGTGTGTGTGTGTTGTGTGTGTGTGTGTTGTGTGTGTGTGTGTGTGTGTGTGTGTGTGTTTGTTCTGTTGAACTACCAAAAAAGAGTCAACCAAACTACATGGAATCTGATATTAATCACATTTTAAGAAAGAAAGCTTAAGAACTACTTCTTTCACGATACCTTATAATAAGAAAAACATAACATATATGATAACTAAACCACAACAAATAACTCCCATAAAAGAAATAAATAAAAAAAAAAAAAAAAACTAAAATCGAAAAAAAAAGAATTGACCTACAACTACAAAGCGACAAAAGAAAAAAAAAGAATTGACATCGCAACAGCAACATCAGGGCGATAGAGATAACAATAGACGAACGAAGCGGCGTGATCCCCTGCTCAGCCGATCCGTTACGTGTCCCGTGTGCTGATAGACATGGGATTAGATTCCCTATACTTTCTCGGCGACCTTCTGGGGATACTGGCGTTAAGGAGAATTTGATCCCGTTGAGAGAAAAAAAAAAGACGATCGTGTCGGGGATCCTGAGTAATTGGGACGAAAGAGCGGTTAGTTTAAAGAAAGAGAAGAAAGACAGAGGACGTATGAGGTGCGCAGCGTGGGAGTTGCCAGATGTGACGAGACGAAACGGATGATAGAAATAATGGAGAATTTGTTAAAGAATAAACAAAAAGAGTAACAACAAAGGATAAGAAAAATAGAAATAATGGAGAATTTGTTAAAGAATAAACAAAAAGAGTAACGACAGAGGATAAGAAAAAATAATTACGAAAAGTAATAGTAGTTACGATCTTAATTAACCCTGCAAGGAGTCTTTTTCAGAATAAAATTATGGGGAAAAAATTGGATGATGATTCCTTAATGATATAACCGCCGGCTTCAACCTAACCCCCTCGAGCCAAATTCTGAACAACTGAACAAAATAACAAAAAATATATATATCTAGAAGTACTCGTCGTCATTAACCTCATTAGGAAAAAAAAGGTACAAATGAAATTAAATTATTTATAAAGTCAACGGACGCAAGAAATTTAATAATACTGATGTTTTTTTTTTTATCGAAATGCGTCCCATACATCTGGCATGCGAATATTTATTTCATTAATTTTCTTTTCTTTCTTTCTTTTCTTCTCTTCTTTCTTTCTTTCTTTCTTTCTTTCTTTCTTTTCTTTCTTTCTTTCTTTCTTTCTTCTCTTCTCTTTTCTTTCTTTTTCTTCTTTCTTATCTTTCTTTCTTTCTTTCTTTCTTTCTTTTTTCTTTCTTTCTTTCTTTCTTTCTTTCTTTCCTTTTTTCTTTCTTTCTTTCTTCTTTCTCTTCTTTCTTTCTTTCTTTTCTTTCTTCTTTTTCTTTCTTTCTTTCTTTCTTTCTTTCTTTCTTATCTTTCTTTATTTATTTATTTATTTATTTATTTATTTATTTATTTTATTTATTTATTTATTTATTATATTTTATTTATTTATTATTTCTCTCTTTGCTTACATGTCATAACAAGCTCGCCCGCTGACCTTAGATAACCCTCTGTCAGCTGAGAGTGTTCGAGAAGCGCCCATCACACGCCCGCTGTCAGGAAACGTCAGGACATACAAGAGCAACTGACATTTCGAGATCAAAGACGTCTCTCTCTCTCTCTCTCCTTTCTTTCTCTGTCTCTGTGTCTCTCTCTGTTTCTTTCTTTTTCTCTTTATGGATTCTTCTCTTTCTTTTTCTCTGATTCTTTCTCTTTTCTTCTCTTCTTCTCTTCTTCTTTTCTCTTCTTCTCTTCTCTTCTCTTCTCTCCCCCTCCCTCTCTCTCCGTCTATCTGTGTATCTTTCTCTCTCTCTCTCTCTTCCTGTATCTCTATCTATCTATATTTCGATGGCGATGAGATGACGATGGAGAAGGCAAAGAGAAGGATGAGTAGGAAAACAGAAGGAAGACATTAAGGGAGGGAAATAGGGAGGAAGGGAGGAAGATAGGGAGAAGGAAGATAAGAAATGGCGAAGAAAGAGTGGGAGAAAGGTAGGCAGAGACGATCGTGAAGGAGATAAAGAGGGAGGGGGAAAACAGGTACAAGGAAAGAGAACGATAAAGTAGGAAAGAGAGGAAGAAGGTAAACAGAGAGGGCGAAGAAGGCAAGAAGAAAGAGGAAGAAGGTAAGAAGAGAGGGGAAAAAGACAGACGAAAAGAGGGGGAAGAGAGAGAGAGGGAAAGGAAACGGGGGAGAGGGAGAGGGAGAGGAGAGGAGTTTAGAGAGCGAAGAAACAGAAGCAGGTGGGAAGAGGAGAAGGAAAATGGATTCTGATCAAAGGAAAATGAAATCGTTTTCTTTGTTTTTTTTCTGCGTTTGTTTTGTTACGTATTTTTCTATCGTTTTTATGCTATTATGATTATTCTTATTGCTTTTTATTGTTATTATTGATGTTTTTGTTGGCAGAGTAGTAGTAAAAGTTATTATTAGTTGTTAGTAAAAGTAAGTAGTAGCAGTAATTTGTTATTATTATTATCATTTTGTTAGGCATTTATTTTTCGTTATTTTATTATTTTGTTATTCATTATATTATTATCATATTATTATATTTTGTTATTTTATTATTTCATTATTGTTTAACATTAAATTATTATTATTATTATGTTTCGTTGTTATCATCATTATTATTTTTATTATTACTTACAATTATTATTATTATTATTATTATTATCATAGTTATTTCTATACACAATAAATTATATTATTTGTATATGTGTTTGTATGCGTACGTGAGGACAGAGAACAGAGGAATAACAGAGACACACAGATATACTTTTCTGTTTGTGTGTGTCGCGTGTGCCTCCTGGTCCTAAAGGTCTGTCACACTACACTTTTTCCGTCAATTTTTTTTTGACATTTAATTTAACAAAATAACCATTCTCGAATATAGCTCTTGATCTGACTATGCTTGGCTGAAAAACAGTTGACGGAAAGGTTTTCAGACGGAAACGGTCATTATCGTCTGACTGGATAAAACGACATTCGCTCAAAACGGACAAAAATTTTCAGAAAATTGTAAAAAAAAAAAAAAAAAAAAAAAAAAAAAAAAAAAAAAAAAAAAAAAAAAAAATCAGAAAATTGTTTTTAAAAATTGACGGAAAAAGTGCGAGCGTTGACAGCACCTTAAGCGTGTGTTTCCCCCCCACAGGAAGGGATCTTTAATTCCCCCGAAACACCCCGCTAGCTGACGCAGGTAACTTCTTTCGTAACGCGGGTCGGCCAAGTTTTATTTCCTGCTGTAAAGTTTGTGTTGCAATTTGCGCAGCCGGTCGGAGCGCTTTCGGCCGATTCCGAGATGGTTTTGAGAAACGCTTTTTTTTTCTCTCTCTCTCCTCTTCTTTCTTTCTCTTCTTTGTCTTCTTTTTAAATTTGTCTTGTCTTGTCTTTTCTTTTCTTTTTTTCGTTTTTTTTTTTTTTTTTTTTTTTTTTTTAGTTTTCTTCGTCTTTTTTCTACTTTGGCGTCTTATTATCTTCTTTTTTTAAACTTATTTTCCTTCTTCGTTGTCGTCTTCTACCTCGTCATCTTCTCCTTCTCCTTCTCCTCCTTTTCCTCCTCCTCCACCTTCGTCTTCTAGTAAATAGATAGACAGATGGATGGATGGATAGGTAGGTAGGTAGATAGAAAAGCAGACAAATAGATATAAAGATAGAAAACCACAAACATGTAAATCTAACTACAGATAGCCATACTCTTACATCCATACATAAACATTGAAAAAATATACATAAAGGTAAAAAGAAAAAGAAAAAAACATACATAAAGTTCATATGTAAACTTAAAAAACATACAATAAAGTGGTCAAAATCTATAAACATAAAAAACATACATAAACATATAAATAAAAACATACATTTAAAATAAAACATAAAAAAAGTCATAGATCATATTATAAAACATTAAAAAAAAAACATACCCAAAGTTCAAATAAATGCAGGGACCAAGACCGCGCCCCCGTGTCTCACGCCCATATCAGAATGGGTCTATTGCTATCACAAGCTTAAGACATAACTGGAATTGCCCCTCTGTAAGTGGTCTTGAGAAAAGTTTTCCCCACTTTAAGAAAATTAAAGAGGTGAGAGAGATAGGGGAAGGGCAAGGCAGGGAGGAGGGTAAGGGGGAGGTGGGGGGGGAAAGGAGGAGGGGGGGTAAGGGGAGGGGGAGAAGGGGAGGGAGAGGAGAGGGGGGTAGGAGGAGGGAGTGGAGGGTAAGGGGGGAGGAAGGAAGGAAAAGGGAAGGGAGAGGGAGGGAGAGGGGGAGGTAGGAGGGAAGGGATAGTGAGAGGCAAGGAGGAAGGAAGGAGAGGGTAGGGGACTAAGAGGGGAGAGGGATAGGGAAAGAGATTTTGAGAGGGAAGAGGGAGGTGGAGGAAGGGAGAGGAAGGAATAAGAGTGGGGGGAAGACTGAGAACAATGATGCATATGTTGATGGGGTGTTTAGAATAAGGAATAATTAAAAATACAACAATTAAACAAAAAAGATTCGAAAAATACGTAAAACCAAATAAAACGAAAACAAAAACAATTAATACAAAGGAAACCGAAGTTGCAAACACGGAAAACACAAAATTCACACCGAAGACCCAAACCAAATTGCCCCGTCTCTCTTCTCTCTCTCTCTCTCTCTCTCTCATTCCTCTCCACGGTCTCTATCTCTCTCTCTCTCTCTCTATCCTCTCCCTCTTCTCTCTCTCTCCTCTCTCTTCTCTCTCTCTCTCTCTCTCTCTCTCTCTCTCTCTCTCTCTTCTCTCTTCTCTGTTTTTCCCGCGCAACACAAGGGCCGCTATTATCACTGATTCTATGTTGTCGATGAAAGTTGGTCTCGTTTTATGGTGCTAATAATATCGCCCTGGAATAATTAGAGGGAACTTAGGCGGCCGTAATTACAGGGAAACCTTTTGTTCCCGCGCTCTCTCTCTCTCTCTCTCCCTCTTCGCCTGCTCTCTCTCTCTATGTTTCTGTCTGTCTGTCTTTTGTCTCTCTATGTTTCTCATGTTTTCTGCTGTCTCTCTCTCTTTCTCCTTCTCTCTCTCTCTCTCTCTCTTCTTCTCTCTCTCTCTCTCTCTCTCTCTCTCATCTCTTCTCATCTCTCTCTCTCTCTCCTCTCATCTCTCTCTCTCTCTCTCTCTCTCACTTTCTCATTCTCTCTCATTTCTCCTCTCTCAAAATAAATAAATAAAAAAGAAAGGAAGGCATGAAAGGGCCAATAAAGGAAGCAAGGAGGGAAAGGAGAAAGAAGCAAGGAGGAATAGGCAAGGAAAGATGGAAACAGAGGAAAAGAGGGAAGGAGGCAAAGGGAGAAGTGGAGAAGAGGGGAAGGAGACGTAGAGGTAAAGGAGGTAAAGAAAGAGAGGAGGAAATGAGGGAAAAGAGGAAAGGAGACTAAGAGGGAAAGGAGCCAAGGAAAGAGAAGACGCAAGAGGGAAAGGAGACAAAGGAGAAGAAGAGGTAAAGAAGGGAAAAGAAGAAAGGAGGCTTAGAGGGAAAGGAGCCAAGGGAGGAGAAGAGGAAAAGAAGGGAAAGGAGCCAAGGAAAGAGAAGACGCAAAGAGAGAAAGGAGACAAGGGAGGACAAGAGTAGAAGAGGCAAAGAGAGAAAGGAGACAAGGGAGAAGAAGAGAAAGAAGGGAAGGGCGCAGAGGGAGAGGAGCCAAGGAGGCAAAGAGGAAGCCGTCGGGACAACCCTGTTTAATCTGCTTACGGCCCGAGGAAGACTTTGCAATCCCTTCGGTCGCGGGATTAGAAAAAAAAGGATAAAAATAAGATAAAAAACTAAACTGGATTATTTCTGTCGTGGTCAAAGCGGAGGCGGCGGTGGCGGAGGCTCGGCCGTCTGCGCTGCCCGTGGCTTCTCTCTCTCCTTTTTGGGTTTAATTTCTTTCTTTTCTCTGTCTTTTTGTTTTTGTTTTTGGTTCGTTTATTTCTTTTCTCTGTCTTTTTTTGTTTATTTCTTCTTTTCTCTCTTCTTTTTTCTGGTTTATTTCTTTCTTTTCATCTCCTTTTTTTTGGTTTATTTTTTTTTTGCTTTTTTGTTTATTTTTTTTTGGGTTTATTTCTTTTCTCTCTCTTTTTGTTTGGGGGGGGGGGGGCTTTTTGTAGCTTGTGGTCTTTTTGTGTTTTTTTTTTTTCATGTTTTTAGGTTCTTGTGATCTCTTATTTTTTATTTAATTTGTTTTATTTGTTTTATCTTATTTTTTGTTTTTGTTCTTATTTTCGTCTTTTTTTAATCCGTGCGCTTTTATTTTTATTTTTATTTTTGTCTTTGCTAAAAATCCTTCTGTGATCCTTTTTTACTATAATTATTTTACTTTAAGAAGGGGGGGGTGTTCTATAGGGTATGGCGTTCTATTTTATTCTCTTTTGTCTTTCTGTCCCTTTTCCTTCGTTTCTTTCTTTCTTTTATGTCCCCCCTTCCGTCTTTTATTATTTTTTATATATTTTTTTGCAACTTTTCTTTCCATGATTGATTTCCTTTCATTACCTCTTTTTTATATTATCATCATTTCATGGATGTTACATTTCCAGACTAATAAATATAAACATAAAATAATGTTTCAAACTGTTTTATTTTTTTTTTCGCGTAAAAGATATTTTCCCGTTTTTCTGTGCATTTCGACTCTTGGAAAACGGGAAAGAGAGTAACGTATTTTTTGTTATTTCATTTCCTATTTATAATTTCTCTTCTGTTTCTTTTGGGCCTTTATTCACCTATTTTTCTCCATTTCTTTTCTATCTCTTCTCCGATTTAAGGTCACTCGATTCAATATGAAATGCTAATGACAAAAAACGTGAGAGAGAGAGAGAGAACCGACCAACGAAGAGAGAGTAGAAGGAGAGAGAAGTGAGAGAGAGAGAGAGAGAGAGAGAGAGAGAGAGAAGGAGAGAGAGAGAGAGAGAGAGGGAGGAGACAAAGGAGAGACCCCGGTGGAGAAGAGAGCCGCGGATAGAGAGGCGCAGAGAAAAAGATTAGCGAGACAAGAGGCAGAAGAAAAAGATGGAGAGAGCGAAAGAGAGAGAGAAGAGAACCAGAGAGAGAAAGGGAGGACAGGGAGAGTAATGCCCCATAACATTACAATATTCCCTCGCCTCCACCATCGTTACGAGAGAGAAAAGTATAAATAAGAAGTAAATCTCCCTAATATATCGGCCCATGCCAAACCCCCCTCCCATCTAAAAAAATGGTATTCATATGACGAGGCTTTTCACGTCCATTCCTATAATATCTTATCATCTTCTCTCATAACTCTCTCTCGCTCCTCGTCTTTTCTCTCTCTTCCTAATAACAATAAGGCACCAATCTCCAAACACATCATATCAATCATACCATCTGAATCTCACACTCAATCTCTCATCCAAATCAAATCTCATCATCTCATATTATCTATCTCCTATCTCTATCTCTATCTAATATCTCTATCTCTAATACCATAATCTCTAATCTATAATATCTATCTAATTCTTCTTTCTCTCCCTCTCCCCTCAACTCATAAAACAATTCAAAAAAATCCTAATACCTCTCACCCCTTAAAAATATATATTTAATACTCTCTCCACCATTCTTACCCCTTTCTTCTCTCATCACTGTCCCCCCTTAATTCTCTCATAACTCTGCCCTCTCTCCCCCTTATCTTTTTGACCTTTGATAGATAGATAGAGAATAGATCCACGGGGGGGTGGGGATGATTACAAGTGCGGTAGTTGTAGACAGTGTGTGTGTGTGTTGTGTGTGTGTGTGTATAGATAGATGATAGATATATATGTGTGTGTGTGTGTGCGTGCGTGTGTGTGTGTGTGGTGGTGTGCGTGGTGCGTGTGCGTGTGCGTGTGCGTGTGCGTGTGCGTGGTGCGTGTGAAGTAGTGCCGTGATGCGTGATGCCGTGTTGCGTGTGCGTGTGCGTGTGTCGTGAAGTGCGTGCTGCGTGCGATGTGTGTGTGGATGTTGTGATGATGGTGTGTAAGATTGTGGTGTGTGTCCAGAAAAATAGTAACAATACAAGAAGAATCGAACACAAAAAACAACAAATAATAGATAAATAACAATTATGACAATAGTTAAGAATAATTAATATATATAATCAATATACACATACATTTATAAAAAGTATTTTTATAACTACTGTCAATAAATTGTTATTATTATCAGTTAAATGTTTTTTTTGTTTGTAGTGATGTGTGTGTAGATAGATTAGATTGACAGACAAAGACCAGATAGACAGCACAGACAGACAGACAGACAGACAGACAGACAGACAGACAGACAGAAAACAGACAGAAAAATAATAGATTTACATAACTAGTTATCATATAGCATGTCAAACAGCATCAAAAAGTGAGTGTAGCGTGTAGCAGCCATCCCGCCCGGCTCTCCGCTCGGGTGTAGCGCCCTGTGTAGGCAGTGTCCATAAATCAGAGCCCTGCGAGACCCAACACACACAAGAATTTTTTGGTCGTTTAGATTCGCAGAGATATAGACCCTCCTGTGTCCTCCCGGAGAGTTGCCTGACGGGGAGGTGTTCGGCCTGAGGCGGGTGTGTAGTTTGGGGGGAGAAGGAGAGAGGGTGTTATATGGGGAGAAGGGGGGAGGTTAGTGGTGGTGTTTGGAGGAGAAGGGGAGTGGTGGTGTGTTGTGTGTTTTTGGCGAAGGGGGGAAGGGTGTTAAATGAGAGAAAGGGGAGAGGGGGGTGTTTGGGGAGAGGGTGTGTGTAATATAAGGGGAGAGGGGGGGATTGGGCGAGGGGGAAGCTGTATGTGTGGTAAATGGAGAGGGAGGGGGTGTTTTGGGAGAGGGGAGGGGGTGTTTGGGAGAGGGGAGCAACATAAATAGCAATGGTGTTTTGGGAAGGAAGAAGGAAAGCGATGTAATAGTGATGGTTGGGGAGAGGAGGGAGCAAGTGTGTGTGGGTGCGTGTTAATATATATAGAGAAAATAGGGGAGGGGTGTTTGGGGAGAGGGAGTGTTGGTGTGTTGTATTTGATAGAATGTGTGTGTGTGTGGTTTGTAGAGATGAATCCTGTGTTGGTGCTTGTGTGTGTTTGATAGAGAGGGGTACGTGTGTGGTGTGCGTTGGTGAAGTGTGTAGGATGTGCGTGTGTAATAGAGAAGAATGAAATGTAAACATGTTTTTCGTGTATGCACTTCTTATGTACGGTTATATGTAAGAAGAGTGGTGCTTGCGTTTTATGTACCTACTTGTGTGCAAACATGAGCAAATAAGAGAAGGCATAAAATGAAAATCAAGAGAGAGGTTGCAAAATAACAGCGCAAACTCCATATTGCACGTTTTTTATCACTGCCCGTAAAGATTTTTACGTTTGTGTTTGTTGGTATTTTTTACTGTGATATTCGTTTACAAAGGCCCAACGCTTAAAAATCTCAAGGAATGTTATCATAATCGCTAGAAAACGCTAGATTTTTCTGGGTGCGCGCCGAGAGATAGCATTGAGAGAGAGAGAGAGGGCGATAGGGAGGAGAGAGAGGAAGTAGATGAGGCGTGCGGAGAGAGAGAGCAGAGAGACGAGAAAGGGGGGGCGGAGAGAGAAGCAGTTGAGAGGAAGAAGAGGGCGGGGGAGACGAGAGAGCGGGGGGAGCAGAGCAACCCGACCGAGCGAGAGAGAGAGAGAGGACGAGAGAGAGAAAGATGAGAGAGAGAGAGAGAGGAGACGGAGAGAAGAAGAGAGACGACGAGAGAGAGGAGAAGAGAAGAGGAGAGAGAGGAGAATAAAGTGAGGAGAAAGGGGAGAGTGATGTGCATGGAGATTCCGATGAGTGAGACAGAGAGAAGGAGAGAAAGATGAGAGTGTATGTGTAATGGTTTTCTGATTCACACACACACATACCTTCCCTCTCTCCGCGATTGTCAAACGCACGTTATTCAATCTCGCGTCCCTTTATGAACATCCCAAAAGATAATTCAGAATGTGTCACCTAAAAGTATTTTGGCATTTTAGTGAAACATTCAAACGAAGACGAACTTAGAAAGAGAGAGAGAGAGAGAGAGAGAGACGAAGAGAATGAGAGATGAGAGAGAGAGTAGCAGAGAGAGAGAAGAGAAGAGAAGAGAGAGAGAGAGAGAGAGAGAGAGAGAAGAGCGAAACAGCTGATTATTAGGGATTAAAAGGGGGGGGGAGAAAAAGGGGTTGATAAAGTGATGGTTTGAATGGTTAATGGTTGTTAGTTTTATTAGAATGGCAGGAATTGGTGATAAGGGTTAGAGTAATCTGATATAAGTAGGGGGGGGGCGACTGATGAGTATGTTCAAATCATCACCATCATAGTAATAGGAGTAATAATGGTAGTAGCAGTTGTAGTAGTAGTTGTAGTAGTAGTAGCAGCTGTAGTAATAGTAGTAGTAAGTAGTAATAATAGTAGTAGAATAGTGAAGTAGTGGTAGTAACAGTAGAAGTAGTAGTAGTAGTAGAGTAACAGTAGAAGTAGTATAATAGTAGTAGTTATTAATAATAGCAATTGTAGCAGTAGAATTTGTGGTGGTAGAACTGCTAGTAAATGTGCCATATTATCATCTTCATCATCACTACCGTTTTGCAATATCACTACCACTACCATGCCGCCCACGTCCTTGCACTTTACCCAACTTACCCTCCAAAGTCTCCTCCTCCCCCTTCCCTTATCCTCCACCCATCCCTTCCGTCCCCCCTCCTCCTCCACCACCTATCCCCCTCCCCCTCCCCCTCCACCACCTATTCCTCCTCCCCTCCCCCTCCCCACCCCCACCCATTGCCAATCCCCCTTCCACCACCACCTATCCTCCTCCCCCCTCCCCCTAACCCATTGCCAATCCCCATCCACCCCTCCTACACCCCTCCTTTTCTCCCACCCCTTCGCGAAACGGACCTCGTAACAACGACAAATAATGATAATGCCAAGTCGCGGTCATTTTGGAGATCTGAAAGGATAACACTTCCCTCAGGATTTTTTTTTTTCTTTTTTTTTTTTTTTTTTTTTTAGGATGCCATAACGCCTTCTTAAAGTGGCTTTGGCTTTACCACCCCCTCTTCGTTTCTCTCTTTCTATCTTTCTTTTTTCTTTGTCTCTTTTCGTCTCTTACAGTATCCTTACATCACACTTCACAGTCATTCTTACATTCCTGACATCGCTCTTATTACACTTTCTCCGCATAGAATCCTTCCTAGAATCCTTCCAACATCCCCACAACATCCTTCTTCATATACGCCCACCGGAAATAAGCACCTCCGCTCGCCCCACGCCCACACATACCACCCACCCATACCCCACCCCACCCATAGCCACTCACGCCCACCCATAGCCACTCACGCCCACCCACAGCCACTCACCCCACCCATAGCCACTCAAGCCCACCCATAGCCACTCAAGCCCACCCATAGCCACTCACGCCCACCCATAGCCACTCAAGCCCACCATAGCCACTCACGCCCACCCATAGCCACTCACCGCCCACCCATAGCCACCACGCCCACCCACAGCCACTCACGCCCACCCATAGCCACTCCAAGCCACCACCCACTCACGCCCACCATAGCCACTCGCCCACCCATAGCCACTCACGCCCCACCCAAGCCACTCACGCCCACCCACAGCCACTCACGCCCACCCACCACTCAGCCCACCCATAGCCACTCAAGCCCACCCACAGCCACTCACGCCCACCCATAGCCACTCATGCCCCCATAGCCACTCGCCCACCCATAGGCCCACCCATCCCACTCAAGCCCACCCCCACTCGCCACCCATCCACCCACCATAGCCACTCACAGCCACTCACGCCACCCATAGCCACTCAAGCCCACCCACAGCCACTCACGCCCACCTAGCCACTCAAGCCCACCCATAGCCACTCACGGCCCACCCATAGCCACTACGCCCACCCACAGCCACTCAGCCCACCCTCCACTCAAGCCCACCACAGCCACTCACGCCCACGCCCACAAGCCCCACCCATAGCCACTCACGCCCCACGCCATAGCCACTCACGCCCACCATAGCCACTCACACGCCCACTCACAGCCACCACACCCACCCATAGCCACCCATAGCCACTCAACGCCCACCATAGCCACTCACGCCCACCCATAGCCAACGGCCACTCAGCCAAACCCAGCCACTGCCCACCCACAGCCACTCACGCCCACCCATAGCCACTTCAAGCCCCACCCACGCCACCAACCCACCCGTACCCACCCGTACCCACCCACACCGAGCCCAACCATACCCACCCAACCCATACCCACCCACCCATACACCACCCATACCCACCCCACCACCATACCACCCCACCCACCCCACCCACAACCCACCCATACCCACCCACACCCACCCAACCCAAACCCACCCTCACACCCACCCAACGCCCACCCCATACCACGCAGCCTCCCATTACAAGCACTCTCCCGCAGCATCACGCCCCGAGATGAAAGAAGGCATCCCTGAGCCACGCGGGATGTATCGACACGCGAGGCAGTCGAGGATCAGCTGACGGAGCTCCCTTAAGCTGCCGCGTAATGGCCGGAATGAGGGAGAGGGGAAGAGAGGGAAAGAGGGGGGGAGAGAGAGGAGGGGAGTGGTAGGATGGGGAGGGGAGAAGGGGGGAGAGGAGGAAGTGGTGATGGGATGGGGGGGATGGGAGGGGGCGAGGGGAGAGGAGGGGGGTGGTGGGAAGGTGTGGGAAGAGAAGGAGGAGAGGAGAGAAGGGGAAGGGTAGTCATCATTAAAACAACAAACAATCAAACAAAACGAAAAAAAAAATAAAAAAAGTAAAAAAAAGCCATAAGAAGGAAAGGAAAGCAGAAAGGAAGAAAAGGGGGGAGTCAAGAGAGAGAGAGAGAGAGAAGAAAGAAGAACAGAGAGACAGTTGGTGAAAGAAGGAAAGAAATAGAGAGACAGACCGAAAAAGAGAAAGAAAGAAAGAGAGAGAGAGAGAGAAGCCGAGAGAGACAGAGAGAAAGAAAAGAGAACGACAGAGAGAAAAAAGAAAGAGAGAGACAGAGAAAGAGTCATCCCGTCCTAGTATTCCTTAAAGACGCCGGAGAGTCCTCGGCGCGTCCTTTCGGTTCGGGTTCCTTGGGCGAGGGAGGGAGGGGAGGGGAATGGGCGAGGGGTGAGGGAATGGGCGAAGTGGAGAGGGGGAAGGGGGGATGGAGAGAGGGAAGGGGGGGAGAAGAGAGGGGAGGAAGGAAGGCAAAGAGGAGGAAGGGAAGGGGAGGGAGAGAGCAAGGATGTGAAGAGGGGAGGGGAAGGGGGGGATGGAGAGAAGGGAAGGAAGGGGAAGAAGTAAGAGGGAGAGGGGAAGGGGGGAAGAGAGGGCAAGGATGTGAAGAGAGGAGGGGAAGGGAGGGGAGAGGGCAAGGGTGGATGAAGAGGGGAGGGGAAGGGGGGAGAAGAAGAGGGCAAGGGAGGCAAAAGAGAAGGGAAAAGGGGGATGGAGAGAGGGCAAAGAAGGGGAAGTTGGGAGGAGGGAAAACGGACGGGGGAGAAGGGAAAGAGAGTGAAGAAGAGAGAAGAAGGGACTTAGGATGAGGGGAAGTAGGGAGGGGGAAAAGGAGGGTTTGAAGTGGAGGGGAAAGAGGGGGAGGAAGGGAGAGTGATGATGATATGATAAGGAGAACGAGGGGGAGAAATAGCAAAGGGAGAGCGGGCAAGGAAGTTTAGAGACTGGGGTGCGTTGTAGAGAAAGGAGGTGGGGGGAGGGGGGGGGCAGTGAAGGAGGGGGGATAGGAAAAGGGACAATTTTAGTCAAGGTGAGGGGGCTGCCGTAGATAGATAAATAGATAGATAGAAAGAGATTCAGTATTTCTCTATTGATGTGTGAGTGTGTTTGCGCGTGTGTGTATGAGTATGAGTATGTATGTGTGCGCGCGCGGTAAGTGTGTGCGTGCGGTGTGTGGTGGTTGTGTGTGTGTGTGTGTGTAGTGTGTGTGTGTGTGTTGTGTGTGTGTGGTTGTGTGTGTGTTGTGTGTGTGTGTTGTGTGTGTGTGTGTAGTGTGGGTGCGATGTTTGATTGTATGTGTGTGTGCGCGTTTTTTGTATATCAAAAAAAAATAACCGGGCAAACATATGGTCGATAAAAAACCCTTCCTCAACTATCTAAAATGGAAGCGAAATAGGCTCAGACTCCCACAAAGAGTAGCAAAATAGGCTTTCGGGGCCGAGGGAGGATCAGGGCGAAAATAGGGAGAGATTAAGGGAGGGATGCTGAAGTAGGGAGCAGATGCGACGACGAGATAAGAAAGGCGAAGGGCGAAGGGCGAAGGGCGGATGCTGTGACGTCACCCAGAAAGGAAAGGTGAATATCGCTCTTGTTATCTCTTATCTTTTATTGTTTTTTTTTTTCTTTTTCTTTGCTTTTCCAATAGTATGGTTTGTTTTATTTAGATATGGTTAAGATTTGGAATGGTATCTGTTGTTAATCTGGAGGAAGGAGAACAAAACAAAGAGGGAGGGAGAACATTGTGCTGTGATGTAAGTTATGTTTCTCTGTTTCTCTCTCTCTCTCTCCTCCTCCTGCTCTCTCTCTCTCTCTCTCTCTCTCTCTCTCTCTCTCTCTCTCTCTCTCTCTCTCTCTCTTCTCTCTCTCTCTCTCTTCTCTCTCTCTCTCTTCTCCTATCTCTCTCTCTTTCTCTTCTCTCTCTCTCTATTTCCTTCTCTCTTTCCTCTCTCTTCTCTTCTCTCTCTCTCTCTTTCCTTCTCTCTCTCTCTCTTCTCTCTCTCTCTCTCTGCTCCCTCTCTCTCTCCTCTCTGTCTCTCCTCTCTCTTTCTTTCTTTCTTTCTTTTCTCGCTCTCTCTTTCTCTCTCTCAATCTCCCCTCTCCCCTCTTCCCTACTCCCTCTCCTCTCCCTCTCCCTCTCCCTCTCCCTCTTCCCTCTCCCTCTCTCTCTCTCTCTCTCTCCCTCCCTTCTCCTCTCCCTCTATCCCCTCACCCCCTCCTTCCCTCCCTCCCTCCCTCCCTCCCACTCGTTCCCTGTGGGCTGAGACGCAGGAAAGACGACCTCTGTTTGTACACGGCGTGATAAGGTCGAGGGTGACCTTTTCATGGGCGGGGGAAAGGGAAACGTGGATGTTCATTTCCTTATCGAATTGTTGTGTTGCTTGTTGTTGCTGTTGTTGTTGTTGTTGTTGTTGTTGTTTTGATTGTGGTGATGTTGTTTGGCTGTTGTTGTTGTTTTTGTTTTTGTTTTTTGTTGTTGTTGTTTTTGATGGTGGTGATGTTGCTGTTGTTGTTGTTGTTTATTGTTTTTGTTGTTTGCGTTGTTGTTGATGGTGATGTTTAGTTATTTTCCCCCGCTTTGTTTTTTTTTTTTTTTTTTTTTTTTGGGTGGGGGGGCTGTGTGTTTGTTTGATGTTTGTTTTGCAGAGTTGAATAATTTATCGTCTTTGTTTTCTTTATTTTTGGTATATTGACTCAGAGAGAGAAGGAGGGAAGAAAGAGATTATGCAGAGAAGAGAGCAAAGAAAAGGGGGAAGAGAGCACAAGAGACGGGCTTTCTGATGACAAGAGAGAGCAAAGGAGGAGGGAAGAAGTAAAAGAGAACAAGAGGGAGAGAATAGAGAGAGACGTTGAAAAGAGGGGAAGAAAAGAAGAGAGAGGGAAGATGGAGAGGAGAGAGAAGAAGAGAGAGAGAGGAGAGAAGAGAGAAGATGAGAGAGAGAGAGAAGAGAGAGAGAGGAGATGAGAGATGAAGAGGAGAGAAGAGAGGAGAGAGAAGAGGAAGAGGTGGAGGGAAGAGAGAGAGAGAAGAAGGAGGGAGAGAGAGAAAGAAAGAAAGAAAAAGAAAAGAAAGAAAGAAGAAAGAAAATGAGAGATTTATGATCTCATAAAATATTTCGTTTCTCCTTATAAGAAATAAACTGATTAAAGAAATAATTGTGTATAATTAGATATTATAAATGTATGTGTCAGTGAGATATACATATAACCATAAATTACTATATAATTGGTTAATCAGATAGGTAATAAGGATAAATAAATTAGCTCGTGAAAAATTAATCAGTGATGAAGCAACGGTGAAGAGAGAGGGGATTGGAAAAAAAAGAGAAGTAAGAGAACGAAGAGGCGGAGAGAGAGAAAAGAAAGAAAGAAAGAGAAAGAATGAGAGAGTGAGAAAAGAGAGAAAGTAGGAAGGAAGAGAGAATGAGAGATAGATGTGTGTTGTGTGTGAGAGAGAGAGAGGGGGAGAAAGAAGAGAATGGGAGAAAAAGAAAAGTAGAAATAAAGAGAGAGAGAGAGAGAGAAGAGTAAAAGAAGTGAAAAAGAAATAACAATCTCTCTTTCCCTCTCCCCCACCTCTCCTCTACCCCTCCTCCTCCTCCCCACAGACCCAAAATAGCTAAGACATGAATAGGAAAAGATATAAAACGAACAAAAAAAGGTTCAGTGCAGTTCAACACTCAATTGAACCCACAAGTCTTTGAGAGAACCTTTTCTTGTTTCGTTTCCAACCGTTGTAAAGTTTCTCTCTTTATTTCTCTATATTTTTGTCTCTTTTATTTTCTCTCTCTTTCTTTTTTTTATCGCTTCTTTTTTTTTTCTTTCTCTCTCTTTCTCTTTTTCTTTTCTCACTTTTCTCGTTCTTTCTCTTTTTCTGTCTCTTTACTTTTTCTTTCTCTCTTTCTTTTTTATCGTTCTCTTAATTTCTTTCTCTCTTTTTCTATTTTTCTTTCTCACTTTCTCTTTTTCTATCTCTTTTCTCTTTCTCTCTATATATTTTCTCAAGTATATCCCTTTTTCTTTTTCTCTTTCTCTTTCTCTCTTTATTTTTTGATATTTTCCAGCCATTTTGTCTTTCTTGTTTTGCTCTTCATCTCTGTCTGTGTGTCTTTCCGCATCCTGTCCTCATTTATGTTTGTCTCTCTGTTTTTTTCCGTGTTTTTTCTCTCCATTCCCATTGCGTATTTGTTGTCTCCTTCATCCCGCAGAGGACATACAGCACAGTAAATAAAAATAGAAAGTTACAAGAAAATCAAGAATAATTGCGAGAATAAGGAAAACATTGAGGATGAATTTCCAAGTAGAGTGTTCAGGCGTCGGAGAAAGAAGAAAAAGTATGATGATTGATGATTGATTGAAAAGAAGAAGCAAAAGACACCTCAACGAGAAGCGACCCTATCAAATGTTATCTTCCCAA
>NW_020870538.1:238263-240646 GCF_003789085.1 Penaeus vannamei | reverse complement strand
CCTAGCCAGCCAGCCACCCGAGACTAGGCTGCCGACCGACCGACCGACCAAAGCCCCATCACCCGTCGTTCACCGCCACCCACCATCCAACTAACAGATCTCCACCTACCCCACCACATCCTTCCACTCAATCACCCATGCACTCTCCACCAACTAACCTCCACCGACCCACTGACCTAACCAGCCACCCACTCATCCGCCCAACCACCCACGGAACCATCCATCCAACACCGTCGCCAAGCAAGGACCCACGTAACTCTACTACACATACCCCACCTACCCCACATCCCCCACCCTACCCCACCCATACCCCACCCTACTACTCCCCCACCCCTACTCCAATCCCCATCCCTCAGAGGGCACGCGATAACAACGCCCCAATCCCAACGAGATTCCAATCTGTGAATCCGGGAACCGAGAGCACGTGCTACGGAAGCCCCTCACGATCCGGCGACCTGCATTTTCAACTTCTTAGAGGAAGGTTTGTACACTTATTGTGAAGGGGGGTGGAGGGGGTGGAGGGGGGTACGGAAGGAGAGGAAAGGGATGGGGAGCGAGAGGAAAGAGAGTGGAGGGAACTGGCGGAGGTGGAGAGAGGGGAGGAGGGGGGAGGAAGGGGGGCCAGAAACAGGGGGGAGAAACAGGGAGGAGATAGAGAAAGGGAAGGAGGGGAAAGGGAGAAGGCCAAGAAGGATGGAGAGAGAGAGAGAGAGAGAGAGAGAGAGAGAGAGAGAGAGAGAGAGAGAGAGAGAGAGAGAGAGAGGAGAGAGGAGAGGGAGAGGGAGAGGGAGAGGGGGAGGGGGGGGAGAGAGAAGAGACGAGGGGGAGAGAGGAGAGAGAGGGGGGAGAGAGAGGGAGGAGAGGAGGAAGAGAGACAGAAAGAAAGACACAGAAAAAAGGCAGGGAGACTGAGAGAAAGAGAGAGAGAGAGAAGAGAGGAGGGAGAGAGGAGAGAAAGAGAGAGAGAAGTGAAGGGGAGAGAGGGAGAGGAGAGAGAAGGAGAGGAGAGAGAGGACGGAGAGAAGAGAGAGAGAGAGAGGAGAGAGAGGAGGAGAGAGAGAGAGGAGAGGAGAGAAGAGGAGGGAGAGAGAGAGAGAGAGAGAGAGAGAGAGAGAGAGAGAGAGAGAGAGAGAGGAGAGAGAGAAGAGAGAGATGAGAGAGAGAGAGAGAGAGAGGGGGGGGGTGAGACAGAAAGCTAAAGATTCCCAACAAGTAACGCACCGACACCTGCTCTGCACAACAGCTCAACATTGACGTCACGCTCTCACCTTAAGGGCCCACTCTGCAAAGCGAAGCCACAACGTAAACAATCCATCAATGGCATCGCTCTTATGCCAAGATGATCAGCTGTAGTCAACAACCTCCGCTAAGCCGAAAACGGATAGACGACAAATCAAATGGTAATGGTGCTAGCGATAAAAAGAAGATAAGCCAAATAAACAATACGACGGCAAGGACATTATACCACTCGTATAACCCAAACATCAATTAGCCAACATCAATTATCTCTGACTTCATATTACACACTAACAGATAACATCAGTTCACCCCCAAAAAAGCCTTGTCGTACCTAATTAACCAAGTTGTCAGATCTCTGATTCGGGAAATATCTTTCGCCAAGATTAATGACACTAAATATTAATTAGGCAACCGATACAACGCCAGGCGAGTGCTGTTAAACCCCATGCCGTATCAATAATGCCGTGCCTGCAATACGATCAGGCAATAACCCAAACAGACGGAACGAACCACTATGTAGGATAATTTATGTTGATCCGGGTTTATGCTATCCTATTCGCGTTTCCTTTCTGATCCGTAGAGCGTCCTTAATTCGTGTTGGTTTAGGGACCTTGAAAGACTTAAACCAAACACTGTGGTTGATGCAGAATGACACCACTAACCTTCGGCGTTCAGCGGATCCCCCTTCGCGAGGGCAGTTTCCCAAAGGCAAGCGCCTCGGGACTGGCCTTCATCGAGGTGTAGTTCTCCTTCCCTCGCACTGACCCGCCCGCGAAATCACACGAAATCACGACCTTTATCCAGGGGCCAAGCCGCGCATTCCTGTCCGCGGGTGTCTCCCCCACTCACTCTCGTGTACGGTCGGGCTCAGCGGGCGACGCCGGGCGACAGGCGAGCGGCGGCGCGAGTCCTCGTTAGACGCTCAGGAGACTGGAACCCTCCCCCTCGCTGTCGCCGCTTCTCACGCTGCCTTCTCACCTCCCCTCCTCCCCCTCTCGCACTGCCCCTCCCCCTCGCACACAAGAGCAGCTAAGGAGATTGTCGGCGTATCGCGCGGCCCGCCCTCGCCCGCTCGCCACCCAAGGGCACTGAGGACTGGTGGTCCCACAGCGGGTCACCGGTTATCGGGGACCCCAGTGGCCGC
>NW_020870538.1:228263-233263 GCF_003789085.1 Penaeus vannamei | reverse complement strand
TCTGCTGGTATAACAGATATGCTCATAAGCCTTTATGTGCTTTTACCCCTTACTAAAGCACACCAACTGTTCCTACAATAAAGGAGAAAAATTGACCAAAGCAAACAAAAAGGAAAATATCTGAATGTAACAAAACTTTTTTTTTTTTTGTCAAGGTCATTTTACAGGATATGCCAAAAATACGATCTGTGTGTGTATGAACCAGAAATTAATAATCTTCAAATTTTCTCGCAATATCTTCATAACGCCACCTTTGTTTGTCGATCATCTTTTTTATAGAGAAAACAAATGCAACCAGGTAAATGTTAAAGGGAAAAACCTTTAATTCCATCTCGATAAGAATCTGCAAGTGTGCCTAAATAAATGGCGAGTCTTATAATATCTCCCTCACTAGCTGGGCATCCTATTCTATGAATTACACTCAGTCACCTGATACTGCCACTTCACACTTTCATGATGCAAGTACCCTGGCTGACCTACAGCCAATGCTCCTACTGACCAAACACTGCCGATTACTGTCCTTGGCACCCTTCTTCATGGAATCTTCCCACATCCCACAACCACACCCAGGAATATGATACTCTAGAAGCAATTTCAGCAATGATACAGCACCTCCTGTAGGAGTCATACTAAAGACATGCACTTACCCTTGGATAGAGACTCAATTTGGATCTCTTACTCCAAGGGGTCAACAAAGGTCAATGGGATTCAAGGTCAAGACATAGGATATACTTGATGAGCTACTTCAGATATGCCCTGGTCTTTGTACACATTCCTAAGCATAACACCAAACCAGCCTTACTTTTTGCTGTCTCAGTGTCCCTGGCAATGTGAACTACACCCACCAACCAACAAAATTTGCCTTCCTGAAACTTGGAAATCAGTCCTTTTTTGTAGCTGGAGGGTTTGCAGTTCTTCAGGGTTAAGCAACTTTTAAATATTCAATGACAACTTTGCCAAAAGAAAAGTGTGTAAAGAGATTCTAGATAATAGAATCAATAGCAACAGTATTACATTACTTGTGAGTTATCTTTGCCCCGTCCAACTGATGGGTTATCCATAAGTGGACCAAGTCTATGGGAGTAAACCCTCATTAAAAAAATTAAGTTGGATAGCTGGCAACTCAATCTGCAACATCAGGTGAGAGGGGTGTGGCCACCTAGAAGGAAGAAGAAAAAGACCTAACAAAGTATATAAGAGTCCCACTATGGGCCACCAGCCAGGGAATTGGAGACCCCAGTGTTAAATGTAGAAATGACATGAATGAAACTGAATACAGTAGGTGTAAGTGAAGTAAGATGGACAGGGTTAGGAAGCTGCATTAAAAAGGAACTGTGTTTTATCACTCAGAAATTGATATACATGAATATGGTGTGGGAATCCTGGCCAATAAACTTCTTGGAAAGGCTGTGACAACAGACTACAGTCAACATAGAACAACAAGTCTCATGAGCATGTTACAATAATCATCATGTAATCAACATTAGAAAGAATTAGAAATAAAATCAAAGCCAAAGTAGCCGAGGAAGAACAGACTCAATGGACCTGAAATGCTTTTTTCATCATGAGAATTACTGCAGAACCATAAACAGAAATGCAATGTGTACATTTACCTTCACTTGTTTCACTGGTTATGAGGAAGTGTTTAACCAAGTAAAAAATTCCCATTTAATGAAAATGTTCCTAGGATTAAGTACTGGAATCAGGAAGCTGCTATGAATATAAAAATCAATAACTAAAAGGAAAAAGATCCTGTTGGGTGTGCATCAAGGTTGCATGTCATTAAATTTATTCTCACTATACAATGAAATCCTGTTAAAAAGTAATAGGAGCTGAAGGACAAAAGGTTGGGAAAAAGAATATGAAGAATACAAAACTTGTTGATGATACCATATTGAGTGTCAATACAGAAGCTAAACTGCACATGCTCCTTACCATGAAGACAGTGAAGACCAGGGTATTAATAGCAACACCAGGAAAACAGAATCTATGATCATCTCAAATCGCAAAAATTATCCATTTGGCAACACAATGAATAAAAATATCAACACCTATTCCCACTCCATTGTATACCTCAGCAGTATGGTGACAAGATGGAAGATGCAACACAGAAATAAAAAAAAACAGATTGTGATGGCCAAAAAAAGGATTTGACCCAAAGAGCTGGGGTGGCATGTCCATATATTCAAAAACCACAGTGACTTTAGGGTCTAAAGTTTACAACAGGAGCTAACTTGAACAAATAAATCAATAAACCCCTTCCTGAATCCACATGCTACCATAAAGATCATTGTATAATCCAAAAATATCCTTAACCAGACCTCCTACCAAGAGCCATATTTCCAGACCCCCTGATTGCCGTTTCTACCTAGACAAAGCAGTCCTCTTGTAAACATGAACTCATTGCTTAGAGATGGCATGACAGGGATGCTATGTCCACTGTAATTTTGGTTTCTTGTGTTTATCACTCCACAAGTGCTTACCCATTAGGGAGTCAATCATTAGTACTACCTATAGCACCTGTTCTTTTCTATTTCTTATTGTTATTAACATTTCAATAACTTGAAAATTCAGTATCAATAACAATAAAAGTATCGATATCAAGAGAATAAGAAAAAAAAATAAATCAAGCAAATTCAAGTAATGGGAAATCAGGTGTGATCATCTGAGCCTACTAATTGACTCCTTGGTGGCTCCGCACCTGTGGAAACATCTGTGTGCAACAAAATTCACATAAAATACAGTGCACAGCATATGGACCTGTGGGTGACAGGTTAACTAATTATAGTTTATCAATTTTGTTAAGACGTCAATGGTTCCACAAGCGCTGTCATCAAGGATTACCTTTTATTCTAATTCTTAATATGATTCTTTTATCTAATTACAATTACTATTTGTAAAAACAATAATAATTATTATGTCAATTACAGTAACATTATCAATATCAATAGCATTAGGGGAAAAAAATCAAGACCTGAGGAAACCAGGTAAGGATATGTGGGCATACTTATATGACTCTTTGTTGAATGAGTAGTTGTGGAGACACCTCTGTGTAAACAGAATTCAGAAACCAAAACAACTTTCGGTGGTACATGTACCCCAATGGATTAGCAACATGAAAAATATACTTGCAAACTTCCATCTTATGATCAATACAAGAACAGGAACCTAGAAGGTGTATGCATATATTCAAGAATGATTTAAGGAAGTGAGAAAGACTGGGACACTGGGCACAGAAAACAAGGAGATACTGAATGCGATAGAGATGTCATGCCTGAGAAGAGTGCCTAGAATCCAACACAAATTTGAAGTAGCCTGCTCAGGAGAGCAACCACAAAAAGATTGCTCTTGGAACAATCAGTTAAAGATAGTCTGTTTTCTTGGACCATGTACTCCAAACTAATGAACATTTAAAGGCCCTATCACACTAGCACTTTTTCCATAAATTTTTGCTTTTCCGTACAAATCTGAGGCTTTTCACAAGTATCTTTAGAAACAGAACACATCCAAGACAACGACGGTTTCCGTTCCATTTCCGTCTTGATCTCGTACTACAGAGGATCTATACAGCTAGAATATTTATTTATTCATAAATTAGATAGACTGAGTGAATGTAAACATAAGCTAATATTTTAGAGCATTCGTATATACAATATACATAATCATATTTCTTTAAAATAGCATTATATGGATGAGAATGTTCGAGTGATTCCTGGGACCTTACTCCGAAGGTGCCATGTTTGTTTACATGGATAATGGTTTTTGCCTTAGTAGTGTGATAGGGTCAGTCAATTTCCATACGAAATGTTAATTCAAAATTGCAAAAATAGACAGAAAAAGTGCTAGTGTGATAAGGCCTAAACTCTATCAAGCAATATTGATAGAGGACATTCCAGAGGATGACTCAGAGCCAAATATGTGGAAAGAATGTGCTGGAGGACTGGACACCTATGCAGTTCATTCAGTCAGCTCAGGGCATTTTGAGGTGGAAAAGCATGATTGTCGATATTAATGACAAGACACTATAGTTACAGTAACTACAATACAGACCTATATAACAACATATCTAGATGTTGAAAATATCCTCACATAACTAGCCACATATCTAAATGACATATCATTCTAATTATCATTACTCACCCAAAAATTACCATCAACCTTTGTTTATATGCACAAAAAAGTAAATAAAATGAAAAATTGTTATCTCTAACTTATTAAGGAACACACCCTCCCAATATTACAACTTCCAACTTTTAAAATAAAAAAAAAACTAATTAGCAACTCCAAAAATCAGCTGGCACCCAAATCACTCACTTGGAAACGGGGAGAACTCTCAAGTGCTTACCTGCCCGTCTGAAAAGGCTGTCAAACGAGATGCCAAGCTCAATGCATCCACGAGCAGGAATGGATTTCCAAGCAAAGCTCCCATCCAAGGTGAACAAAGTGCTTATCTGACTCACTTCCTAAAGCACAAGAGTTGTCATGTCTCATCATAACATCAGAAATGAAGACATATAAGTTTGAAGAAGAGAGAGAAAGGAATAAATATGATTAGAAGGTCTTCTAAAAAAGGAAAGAGAATGAGAGTGTGAAGTGAAAGAAGTGAGAGAGATAAGAAGAGTATGAGAAAGAGAGAGAAAGAAGAGAGAATGAGTATGGATAAATGGAGAAAGAGAAAAAGACAAGAACATGTCAAAATAAAGAGAAGAGGAAATTGCATGAATGAGGAAAGAATGAAAAAAATGGGTAAAAGGTAAGAGAAAGAAGAGAAAAGGAGGGACAGAAAGAATGACATCATAGGAACCTGATATTTTCTTATTCCTGTTTCATCAGTATCTCATGTCTACATAAACACTTTTAATTATCTTCTTATTTCTTACTATGTACCATAATCAGGTGAAATTCCAAAGTTTTCCAATTTGTGCAAACTAATCATTTCACTCATTTTTACTATTTTCAGCAAAACGTTGGCAATTATAAAATTCTCATTATATTGAAAA
>NW_020870538.1:213263-223263 GCF_003789085.1 Penaeus vannamei | reverse complement strand
AGCAGTAGAGGTAGTATTGTGGGGATGAGGACAATTGGGCTGAATAGTAGTAATGAGGGGGTGGGGGTAGGAAATGAAGAGGACTGTGCAGTAGATGGAGTGAAAAATGTTAGGAGAGAGGAAAGGGTGCTCTCTGAAGGTTGAGTAATGACCTGGGTGGGAGATTCGGAATGCATAGAGTTGTCAATAGAAATCGAGGAGGGGGTATTAGTATCAGTAGTTGATCCATCGTCAAATGAGAGGTGGGGGTAGGAAAACCAATGAAATCAAATTTAGGTGGGCTACTTGATGAAGGGACAAGCCTTAATGCACCTAATGAGAGTAAAAAAAACTTATTGGCCATGGTGAGCCTGAAATATATAGGGAAGAAAAATCGTCTACCCCTCAAGGTTCCCATAAAGGCTAAGGGCTAGGCGATTAATCAAGGGAATATCATGTCCATGAGTCAGCTTCCATCCTTTCAGCATGCTCTCACATGGAAATGGACGGAAGAGGATGGAAAAGAGAAGGAAAAGGGAAGGGCAAGGAGAAAGACCATGTAAAATTAGTTGAGGCAAGAGCCAAGACCCAAGATAGGGGTAATTTCCTATACTGGGTCTGTCTCCGTCTTCTAAGCCTTCCCCATGACAACAATGAGTAACGATTTGGTGGAGGCATGCTTGATAATGCTTGAAATGCCTCATGTGCCAAACTCTAGATACTGTCAGTTGTCCTAGCCCCTAGAGGCATTGAGCCTTTTTTCATATGGTCAATTCACACATTTGTACTGTTCATATATTTATTTATTTAAAAAGACATCCAATCTTTGTTACCTCCAAGAACGCCCACCTAGAAAGTCATTACAAATGAAAGAAGTAAAACAATTATTCTTTAATATTCAAAGAAACAATCATACATTAGATTTTACTTATTCTGCAGATGTTCACAGGTAGCATAACTGGGACTGTGCAATACTATATCATAAATGACTGATTTCATACTTGTATATTGACATCAAAATTAGTCTTAAAAAGCCTTTTGAAAGCAGAAGATCGTCACTTACTAACTAAGAATACAAAGTTATGAATGTCCCCTTATAAAAAAAATAATTATAAAAAATCAGTCATTGGTACATCTATATATAAGAACATTAAACAGTCACCTATATTCCCTATTTCCACGAGAATCCTCCAATGCACTAAGGATGCTTCCTTAACAAATTCACGTTTCTTCACAGAACAAGCATAAAGAAATTAATCCTCATCAACATATCTGAAGGGTTCCGGGGGATCTGGTTCGGTTTCCTCTTCAGTCTTTGGCCCCAAAGCTGGAACAGGCTGCACCAGCTCCTCACTGTCTTCTGGTTTCATGTCTCTCATCAGGATGATACCACCGATGTTCAATTCTTTCACTGGGGTGTAACGGGAGCCTTCCGCCATGCGCATCACTTTCAGCTGTGCTTTCATTACTCTGGCAGGGTTGCTTAGTAAATCAAAAGTTGGCTCTTCTTTCTTTTTCTCTTCTTCCTTCTTTTTCTCCTTCTCCTTTTCTTCTTTTTCTTTTTCTTCCTTTTCTTTCTTTTCCTTCTCCTCGTCTACCTCCATTTTCTCATCCTTTTGCTCCTTTTTCTTTCTTTCATCATCCTTTTTCTTTGCTTTTGCTGTGATGGACAGAACTGCAGTTACTTTTTCTGCAACCTCTTTCTTCTTTTCCTCTAGAGGTGCTGGGTATCCGTAAGTGGATGGCTTTGCATTGGAGAGGAACTGCATTTTTGGCATTTTCAGTTCAGAGTTCAGCCCAATAAGACAAGTTGGTGTAAAGGCCATTGACAAGAAATGGGCCAGTGGGAACCAATACCAAAACTGTGTGAAGACAAACATGCCGACAACTGACGTCATGCTTGTATGTCCAGTGCGAGACTGGAGAGAGATGGTCATGTTGCGGCCACCTGCATCAATAATTCCTTGAGCAAGAATGGCTCCAAACTTTGCAATTGAGTCTTCGTGTTTGTCTCCAATCACCTTTGCATACAACTGGCGGAAATCTTTTACTTTTGGACATGTGCTTTCTGTCTGCTGTATCAAAACTAAAGCTGATGCAATAAGGGCTCCTTGGCGAACAAAATTAACGGGGTCATTTGTAAGTGGCTCCAACAATCCTAGAGATTCCTTCTGTCCAGTGCCAGAACAAGCAACTCCAAGAGCCATAGCAGCACCATACCGCACATGTGGGTTATAGGATTCTGACAAAAGGGAGACCATGCTAGGTATCTGATCTGGTGATCTGAAGAGCAAGAAACCTAAAGCTTCTACAGCTGCTCGTCTGACATCATTATCAACATCAGAAACTGCTACATGAAGAAGCCTTTTCATTGCAGGTGTTGAGGCAGTGCCACAGTATGCCATAGCAACAGTGTACATTGCTGCACGTCTCAAAATAGCATCCTTATCTTCACTGAGTTCAGTAATGAGTCGGTCTGCTTGATCCTGTTGCCCATACATGGTTAATGCAATTCCCTGTGCTAATCCCCGAAGAATTTTTTCGTGTTGTGTATCCCTCGCATAATTTACCATATCTGATACAGCTTGTTCATTTGCCGATCCTAACATTACCAGGCCCATGGCTAGACCAGCAGCTTCTCCAGTGACAGCATCATCTTGGAAGAGAGAATACTTCAACTGCTCATAAACATCTGTGCGCTGTGTGCCCATAGCAGCAAGACCAAGTCCAAGACAGCCACCATGCCGGACAATCTGCAATCACAATAGGTATTATTATCAAAATGACATAAAATGAAAAAAAGCAAATTCAATTCACACAAAACATATCAACAAGAAAACCTGACCTGCCTACACACTATGCAATAATGATACATCACAGACTAGCCTAACAAAGCACACACCATTTACCAATGACTCTTTTCCATGCTCACCTACATCAGTGTTGTGTGAATGTGTGCTATAGTAGGATGAGCATGAGAGCAAGCTTGCATATTTCAATGATCTGTACTTAATACTATTATTACAGATTCAAAGAAAACATTAGCTACACAATACTTCTAATAAATTTTTTATATCCAAGATACATTTTTACAGGATCCCATTCACAAAGTTATAAATAATAATACATATATATACATGTATCATATCAATAAAATCAACTTACGTCGCTGGTAGCATCTTTAGTTTGGTTAAGTAAGTATTCAATGATATTGGCACCATGATTTGCATGAATGAGTCCAAGTGCATACAGGGACCCACTCTCAGCATAGCCAGGGCTATTAGACTCTTTGGGCAAATACGCCTGCATCAGGGTAAGAGCCTCCTTTTCATGTCCACGATGAATAACACCAAGAGACGCTGTTGCAGTCATCTTGGCCCAATTTGTTGCACGTGAAAGCCACTCCAAGTTATCTCTGGAGAAGACAATTGTAACATTTAGATTTTGATTTTTTTTCTCTAACAAAATGACATATAGTAAATAAAACTTTTCAATCTTGAAAAATGAACCTTTTATTCTGCTTGAAAGATTACTTAGTTTTTTACATATCTATATTTGCCATAAAACATTTAATATCTTAATGTCCCTACTTTTTTTCTGTTTCCAGAACTTTATATTCAGTGTCAACTAATTTACTCCGAAGCATATACAATTGCATAAATTATATATACATATACATACATCATTATATAATATATATTATATATATATATATATATATATATATATATATATATATATATATATGTATATATACACACACTTTATAATTTCTCTTCTAAATCTCTCTCTGAGACAAAGAGGACATACAAAAATCTGGGCACAGAACCTTTAATCCGATCATAGTTATTTCCTGCATCTATACTTAACACACAGAAATCCATAAAAAGAAACCAGTAAGTAATCAAACAAGTATATGATAAACAAACAAACTATGAACAAATCAGATTACCTTAAAAATTGGTCAGAAGTTGTTCCACAATGCATAAATGCATTTGCAATAACAGTTGCAGTGTGGCATACAGAAGCTCTCACAGCTTCTTTTGTATGTCGTAATATCAGCATATCAGTGTGGTTATTGGCAATAAGAAACTGAAGGTGTTGCTCAATGGTCATCTCTCCACTAAGAATTCTTGCTAGATTTGCAACACGGTTCTGGTGTGTCTTCTCCAACTCAGTCTGGGAAAAAAGCACATCATACACATAAATGCATAGAATCAAATTATAAATACAAAAGTATACATAAAAATATAAATATATAATGTCAATGGTATTTTTTTGTGAATGGGGAAAGTGCCTTATCAGGACAGACAGGAGTGATCACATGGCCATAATCTTAATCCATGTTGTGACATTATGCATATATGTCCTCAGCACATTTGTCCACATATATGGACAGCACCTTTTCATAGTATATTTAAAATCTTGTGCTACAAATGTGCATTTGACTATAGCATTGGTAATCTGATGATCAAGAACAGTTAAAATTGGCAGCTGTAAAACCCTGAATTACTTTCCCTGTTGCATAAAATCCACACATTTTGAAAAAAAGATACATTGTAATATACACTATTTAGATTATTTCACATTGTATTTCAAGCTAACTATTCATTTTGGCCATCTCCAAGTGCACTGATGTGTGCCACAATTATTTCTATTTTGGAGAATCTTCCAGCTTACCCTAAAAATGAATCTTCCTAGTCATTAATACTCGCTGCTGCAATCCTAATATTTCTTGAAAAATGTATTATGCAATCTAACATAACCCCCCAAAAGTGTGCAATAATGGATTCACATGTATATCGTTATATAATGTATTCCATACTTACGTGTCTAATTCATTGTAAAGTGTACAAAATAGTACACTTTACAATAACTAATAAACGATCACACTAATTACCAAATCATCCAGTGTTTTTTCTTCACTCATGGCTGTATCAGCATTTTCTTCTTCTGTTTGTGGGGTAGCCATTTCTTCATCCTCGTTAGTGCCTGAGGTTGAACCCTCTGCTGGTGCTGCTGAGGTTGAAGTGGTACTGGTTACAGCATCAACATCTTTTAGGAGTGAGGGCACTGGAGCAGTAGTTCGAAGGCCTTGGCGCACATGGGATAGGAGATCTTGTGTGGCACTCTCATACAAATCAAAGCCAATCTGATAGGCCATTAACTCATTATCCTGAAATCAAATTTTAGATTTACATTCAGCACATGAAAGTTTGTTTTTTTTAAGTCTCATTAGTTAAGCATGTATGTACATACATAATAGCATGCACACTTTGTTTCCTCTTTTCAAAACTTTATGATTTGATAAATATTCTATAATACACTGATATATATCATACATATACAATGATGTTGAAAATGTTCTACTGAAAAGCAAAATGGGGTTTTCAAAACATAAAGGTAATTTTTGGGCTTAAATTCAACGAACACACCAAAAAGGAACCAACATACCATTGCTTCACTCTTTAAACTGTCGTTCTTGATCAGTTTGTCAAGAATGGAAGCAACTTCATGGGGCTTGTCCAAGTGGATCAAGCACTGACACATGTTCACGTAGTCAGGTGTTTCTAAGCCCTGATAAAGAGAGACAAGCTCCTCTAGAACTTCATCACGGAATTTACGCTGCTCAATGTACTGCATGGCAATCTTGTAGGAGTATGTTAGACTTCCAACAATGTCATCCTGGAAGATAAATTTCACTGTAGTAATACTTTTAATTAAATTAAGCATGAAGCATATTCCAAACTCTTTTTCATATATGGACTAGTTGCTTTGATTCCTTTTTCACCATTTTTTCTAACAAATATAAAAACTTAAGGTCATGGACAAGATAATAGTACTGAAGTATATGAAAATTTCAACACAGAAATTTTGAATGTAACAGCAAGCACATCTGAACTAATATTAAAGAATAAATTGAAGCAAAGGTTTCTATTTTGGTGACAGTATCTAATCATATCACAGCAACAGAAGAAAATTTCAATACCATTCTATGAAACAAAACCTGTAGCCAAAGCTTTATTTCATTATGGCCCTGATTCAATGGCTAATAAGTGTATCCTAAACTAAATGTAATATTCCTTAAAATTCAATTCATTTCCCATTAAAACTCTGCTTAACTTACAGAAGTCATGATAGCCTCTCGGAACCAATCCATCCGATGAGTTTCTAGTGCAATGCCAATGGCGTGGCGGTACTGCTGGTCAGTGATGCAACGTTTGAACATGTTGTTGAGCAGTTCTTCTAATCTGGCATCCATCTTTGCATCTTTCTGTGCCCTCAGCTTGATGTAATGGTCAATGCATGAACTGTATGCAGAAAATAGGTAGTAAACTAATTTATCAAAATAATAATAATAATAAATAATAATAATAATAATAATAATAATAATAATAATACTGTGATACATAGAAATAAAATCTGTTCATGAACACCATTCATCTTATGGCAGCAGTGCATAAACTTACCTTTGATTGTATCAATGTAAAGCTGGTTCCTATCCTGATGCAGCATTGGACCAGATCTCAATGCATATGTGAGGGAATCTAAATAAGATCCTAAATGAAAGTAAACTTTGGATACAACAAGAGCAGCCAACTCTCGCTTTGGAAATTCCCCATTTTCTTCAAGTTTTTCACTGAAAAGACAGAAGGAATTTGGTCTTTACAATACATGAACAGACAATCATGGGTAATTATATATTATTTATAAATGTGCAGAAACAATAAAAAATAAAATTTTCCGACAATAACCTTATCTATCTTTCTTAATTCATGTTGGTCTTCAACACACAATATCTATGGAACTAATAGGATATTTACACTAAAATTTAATATACGACTGATATTTAAAAGTATATTAATTTATGTAAATCTTCATGCATCAATTAATTAATAATTTACATAGATACATTATATATATATATATATATATATATATATATATTATATATTATAATATATATATATATATTTAGACAGGAAAATAGATTGGTCTACCTATATTCAAACATCAACTAAGATAATCTTTATATATTTACTCAAACTTTTACTATACAAACAGAACAAGTATTAGAGAGTGTATTTTCTCTTGCATTCTTAAATAACAAATTTATTGCACAAGTGCAAAGAATTTAATATTCAAGCACATAACTTACATTTTTTGGATAGAGTCTGCAATTTCTGGCCAAAAAGTATCTGTTATCTCATTGAGTCTCTCCAGTGCAAAAACTCGTAACTGATCTTCATTCTCATCCAAGAGGGCCAGGATGCCCGCTGAAAAAATAATAAATGAAAATAAATAAATAATAAAGTTGTTAATTCATTCCTCTAATGTATAGTCACCATCAAAGTATACCATAAATGAAAAGGCAGGCAGATGATGGAGTGTGGATGATTTGAGGTATAATTCCTTTGCTCCCAAATGATTTATTCAACATTTGAGGTTAAAATACAAACAGTTTTTGATATCACATTAAACCAATTAATTTCCATTATCATGAAAATTGAATTTAGCCAGAATAAATAAGGATATACATCAAATGGACAGTAGAGCCTAATTCAGTTTGCAAAGGGTAGTATATACATGTACAAGAGGTTGCACTTTCAGCAATAAAAATAATACTGGAGAGAAAAATCTTACCAAGAAATAACCACTAATTAATTCAATATAACCAAATGAAAGTAGAACCTCAGCACATGTATGATATATCAACTATCTGAATAACTGAAACACTAGTGTGTTCATGAAAGTACATGATATAAAATACATTTGACATTATCAAAAGACATATTTCACCAACAATTTTCCTTGCAATCCATGGCACCTTGGTTGGGCTAATGTAAGAATGTGTCATTCTTCACAACTTTCAGCAAATTTTAAGCAAACTTGTATAGAACTGTATCATGCGATTAAACCATTGCAAATGGGTGCATATACACACATGCCATGATATGACTGGACTGGCATGTATCTTCATGTAATGAACATCAATCCAACTCTAAGTTATACCATACAAGTTGTTCACTTGTTTGGCCATGACTGCAGTCACTGAAGAGTTAGTCCCTCAAAATATGTCTTAACCCACTAGCAACAGTACATTTATAAGCCAAAAATGATATTTTCCAGGTAGATTCAAAATAGGTGCACAGATGAGTCTGGCAACCTGCCCGTGCCCGGCCGCACGGGCAACAAAATCAGAGCATGAGCTTTGATCTGGTGTCGCACCAGCGGGTCGCCCAGCAATGTTTACTTTTCTGGGTGTCTCCTTGTGGGACACCCATTGTAAGTGGATTAAATTAACTTATCCTTGTTTCCTATAAATCCTTTATACTGAAGCCAAACTCATAAAGTGGGGAAATTGTATGTTTTCTAATATGAACTAAAAACATTCCTACCTCGAAGCTTCACGACCAGACTCCCATCCAATCACAATATATCCCTAGCCATCCATCTGATCTCACTATTTCCCATATTTGAAAGAAAATAATACTTTCAAAGTACAGCACCATTTTAAAAATGCAAAAAGCCAGGCTTTGCAAGGTTAAAGTAAGTTGTTCACTGCAAAGAAAGGCTTTGGTCAGTGCTCATAATTTTTTTCTTGTGCTAAACATTTAGAAGCCTTGCACACAGCTGATTACAGTGATACTGATGTCAATGGATTCCTCTTGCCCTCTACTACTTAAATTTGCAGGAATTGTAATGCAGAACCCCCCCCCCCTTCCAATTCCTGCAAACTTTGCCCTAATAGTAGAGGAGAGTATGAAGGTTACCAGAAAAATTGCAGGGTAAAATATAAAAAGTAGCTTATCTACAAAGGTAGTTACTAAATTATTTAATGCCAGAAAACAGAGAATCAATCATATCTTTATTACAGGATAGAGCATTGAACCATCTTGGACTGACAAAGGTCTTCATTTTCTGAACATATACCATACCAAATTATCTAATTACCCTACAGAATTAAATATAAGGTTTACAGAAAGGGCTCAACTTTAGCACTATCCTGGTGGTCATTGTCAAGTTAAACCAGCCATGGGCTTGTAAAATGCATTATTTAGCTAGCCTTGGAGACTAGAAAGTAAACAGCAGTGCACTCTCATTACACAATCATAGATAATTAAATAGGTTCCACCCCAAACAAAGAGTAAACCTGGAACTTGTTAGAGTAAGAATAATAATAAGAGTAATAATGATCTCTTCATTTAACTTAATAAGGCAGTGTTTGATTAATCTGGTGTTAAAATTCAATATTGAGGACTGCCCCTCGGGCAGTCATGCACACCCAGTCACGGCAATTTAGACTGATATTTATATCTTTAGATGTGGAGTTAGGGACTTAGTCTCTGACAACTATGTCCATACTGTGAAGGATTACTAATTCACCATATCTATTGGCTCCATAGAAGTCTCCTGAACAAATACTTCTAGCTTCCTACAGTCAATAGGTAGATCCATAATATCATGCACTCACTCTGGCCCCCATAACTTCAAAGCTACCACAATGTCTACTAAACCTTCCATTAGATAAATTCTGGCAAAATAGAGCTGCATCATATTCATCACAAAATGATGAAAATATTGTTGCATATCACCGCCCTAAGACAAAGTCCACAACACCCTCACACAGCGTTCTTAACCCAATACAGCAGCGGGCTGCGGCCGCAGAATACAGGGACTCTCCGCCCGATTTTGTAGCCGCCCGGAATCTTTTATGTTCGGCTTCAAAATATACGGCAATAATGGGTTAAAGTCTATTTACTATAACTTGGCACAAAGTGCTAATATAGGGGGTACAAGGAGTTTACCTCCCTGTTTAGGGAATAAAAGAAAGTTTAAAAGGTTAGGTTTGGGTTTGCATGATACCCTGGTATGGGGACTATCTCTGGAGGGCTTATTGCTCTCGGTAACAATTACCACATAATGGACCAGTCTATCCCCTATATTGTATGAATATACACGAGGAGGTTCATTCGCATTCATTAGATTGCCAAAAGTGCAAGTCATATAGACTCTCAGT
>NW_020870538.1:200763-205763 GCF_003789085.1 Penaeus vannamei | reverse complement strand
TTCAGTGTAAAGGCTATGGGCATAATACCAACGAAAGTTCCTATCCAGTGGCTCTATCCCGTGGGCCCCAGTTGTTGTTAGACAATATGCCCTAACCCTACACCCAACATACCTGGAACCCTTGGTATTTTTATAAAATGCTCCTGCCATTTAATCCCTAGCTGTCAAAATCATTTTGAAAGGAACCTGGAAAAATTATAAACTTCTATATTAGTAATGGTAACTGTTTAGTCTTTAGTTAGAGATGTTATTATCGTATTGTAAGTCATAGTTGAATATTTCATTTATGAGGGGTACTTTTTAGAATGCCAGAATCTTTAAACAGTTCTTGCATGTACACTAATTGATCTACCTGGAATCTGTCCTTGTTATATAACAGAATAGTTAAAAACTACTGCAATTTTATTAATGTGTTCAGACTATTATAATTGTATAACATTATTTTTATTTAAAGACTTATGCTTGTGAAATGAATTACCAGGAAGACCAGTATAATGTAGTTGAAATAACCACATGATACCTGTAGTTGCTTTCAAAATGGGACTCCCTTTTTCTCTCTTGATTATCTTAGTTGTGTTTTTCTCCAAATCTACATGAAACGTACCATAATCTCTGATAGAAAGTGTCCACTCTAAGTCTAACCTAACACTGATGGAATTGCAAGGCCTACATGCCTTCAGTGCTTCAGCAAAGGACAACAATCCCATACTACTAATATGTTGGTAAAACAATGCCATTGGCCTCTGTATCAATGGCAGACAGACATTTTTTGTCTTGCAAATTTACAAGATATGTATTGCAATCAAAAAGTGCCAAAAGAGGATGAAATTATGCTCCTCTTACTAAAGGAGTTTGCTTGTTGATGATAACCATGACAAGCTCTGTAAAGAGTGTCTCAGAGAGTGAATTATGAAATAAGGAAACCTTTTTATCACCATTTCTTTATTGTCTTGAGTTCCTGGTTTTAACATTAGATATATTATAAAACTCCAATGTAAAGATGAGGGTTAGGAGTCAAAGTTCAATGTTTTTTTTTATGTTAAGGAATTCCATACAACAAAATTATAAGGAAATTAAAGAATATTCTTTAATTTTTTCTGGCTGGAAATTTTGTATTGAACCCATTGATACCAGGATGAAAATCCTTTTTTTTTATATTTCACTACTAATAATATTGTTGATAACGTCATAATGATCATAATGTCAATAGTAATGATAACATATATTTGTTATCATTAGAAAAGAACACTTTCCCCAAAAAATTTAAAGAATGGAGAAATCATGAATGATTTGTAATTTTTGTAGCTTGTAAAATGTTGTGCTAAAAACAAAAAATAGACTGACATTTACTATCAGTTATCTCATTAGAGCCTTTTGTTTTGTGAAATATAAAATATGTAATATGGCTCTTGTTCAGGAAAAATAGGCAACCCTGTTCTGAATGGTAGAAGATAATGAGAAAACAAAGAAAAAAACAGAAGTTTCTTTGCTCATTCACCACTTGGCAGAATTCATAAATCTGTCAGCATAGGGCCTACTCTATATATATATATATATAATATATATATATATATATATATATATTATATATATATATATATATATAATATATATATATATTATATATATACATAGTGCATACTCTGAATGCCTTTTTTCCATTTTGTTGTTTTGTTACGAGTTAGCTTAAATTTTACATATCTGGTCTTATTACATTATGAAACTTATTGCCATTGCTTATACAAAATTGGCAAACTATAATCAGCTTTGCATTTATAAAAGATGAATAGCTGCCATAATCATATAGGTTGAAAATGGTTTTAGCTTCAAAATGATTGATGTGTATCAGTTAATTATGGATTATATGAACATGGAGTGTGCCCTTTGGTAGAAGTTAGGAATAATGTTGGGGCATGCTTCTTGTTATATTGCATGAATAGCATTTGCATATTTTGATTATGATAGACTGTTGCAGGGAAAGGATTGTTTGTTAATGCCATTTGGCCCTTAAAAATGTTTGTAACTTATTGTAAAAAAGAAAAAAAATGAACATAGTCAATCTACTTTACAAATAGGTTACATAACTGAAAAACTGTTTTCTCTGTGCATCCATATTAATGCCAATTAGTTTAGATCATCCCGATCATCAATTCTCTAAATCATAAAGAGGTCATTAGGCTGGTATGATGATAGAATAGATTTAGCATGTGTAGGGCTAAGGTTTTGGATAGCTGGGGTGGAGTGAACAGTGGGTATTTTTTGCTACGGAGGTAGGGGTTTGGAGGGGGCATGGGGGGTATTAGCTAATTTAGAATGACCTTGCTTTAAAGATCACATGTATTAAAAAAAACATTTTAAATACAAGTTTTGATCCTTGTTACTAATGTGAAAGTTTGTAAAACAAAATAATTGTTGATGCAAAATTTGATGATATCAATGCTTATGATGATTGCCTTTGCATTATAAATTATGATATATGATGTAAAATTATAGAGTTTGAATAAAGACTTGTTTTCTCTTCTGTTTTGATGGGGTATTAAAAAGATAGATTGTTAATTGATGTATTTTTTTTACATCAGTTAGGTTAAGGGTTTACTTTACTTTTAGAATATCATAAAGCTTTATAGTCTGAAAGAGATACTTGGTTGTGTAGCATGTAAATATACCTCTGAAATTCTATCTAGAAAGGTGATATATGCTCTGTTTAATTTTCAGTATGCAAAGGAACACCAAACTATAAATCCTGTTGTTGCTTAAAGTTTTGTAGCTTTTTGTTTTTGTTCATGATTATCAGTAGATACAGTATTTCTGCATGGTTTGATTATCAGGATTTTGACAATAAGAACATCCAGCAAAGTATAAAAGTTACTACCTGGAATGTTTTTGTGCGAGTGTGCGAGTGTGGGTGTATGTGTGTGCTCGCATGTTCATGTGTGTGTGTGTATCTTTGTGTGTGTGTGCACAAGTACAAAACAGTTACATGTACAAGATGAAAAGAAATACTACCACAGTATGAATAAGACCATAAAGGTTTTATAATTGTTATTCGTCCATATTGTGGCTATTTGTGTGTGTGTGTGAATGTGAGAGTGTGAGTGTGTGGGTGTATGTCTGTGTGCACGTGCATGTGTGTGTGCGTGCATGCGTGTGTGTGTGGGTACATGCTGCGTGCGGTGCGTGCGTGTGCGTGTGCATGTGCGTGTGTGTGTGTATGTGTTTGTTTGTTTGTTTATGTACACATGTATGCATGCATAAATGGAGATACACCCACCCATGCACATATATGAGATACCCACTTGAAGCCCCTCGGAGGGGAGGGTGCCTCTTCCCTCTTCTCCCAGTCTATCCTCATGGCTAACTACTTGACCTTTGCTTATTGCCATATCTTCACCAAGCTTAATTAATGAAGGAAATCTGGCTACACTTTCATACTATTCTGGCTCAGCTTGTTTCATAGCTCCTTTTGTGTCTCTCCTCTCTATCGTTTCTCTCTTTCTTATCTCTGTTCATTGTCTCTTGTCAGTTGTCTCTTTCCTTTTCCATCTATGCCTCCATTCCACCTCTCCCCCTATCCCTCTCTCTCTTTTCTCTTTTCTTTCTCTCTTTTCTCTCACCTCTTTCCTCTCTCCTTTCTTCTCTTATTGTCTCCTTTCTCTCTCATTTCTCATCTGTCATCTCATCCTATCCTCTCCTCTCCTGTCTCCCTGCCTTCATCTCTCCATTTCTTCCACCCTTCTTTGCTCTCCATATTTCCCTTTTCTCCTCTCTTTATTCTCTGTCCATCTTTCTCTTTATTTTTTTCATATTGAAAATCCTTTTTTTCATTTTTGCAATAATTCTACATAGAGTATTTAAATGCCTATTGTATGTAGTCTCTTTCCTTGTCCATCTATGCCTTCATTCCACCTCTCCCCCTATCCCTCTCTCTCTCTTCTCTTTTCTTTCTCTCTTTTCTCTCACCTCTTTCCTCTCTCCTTGTCTCATTTCTCATCTCTCATCTCATCCTATCTCCTCTCCTCTCCAGTCTTCCTGCTTTCATCTCTCCATTTCTTCCACCCTTCTTCCCTCTCCATATTTCGCCTTTCTCCTGTCTTCATTCTCTGTCCCTCTTTCTCTTTATTTTTTCATATTGAAAATCTTTTTTTTCATTTTTGCAATAATTCTACATAGAGTATTTAAATGCCTAATGTATGTATTGGATACAATATTCTATTTCCCTTTCCAGATTCGGCCTAAGTAACCGGTTTTGCCGGGACTTTCCAACAGCACTTACGGGCAGATTAGCCCCGGAGGAATTTGCAGGCTCAGTATCCCGTGTAAATACTGTGCTCAGGAAGACTTTACCCGTGTCTGCTCGATGGCTTCTATGCGGCTGCTGCTTCTGTCTTTGTACCTGTGGTTGTTCACTCTGGCCAGTGATATGTCTTAGTAAAAGGGTAAGTAAGTAACACAAACATGCACTCACTCATGCATCCACATTCACATGCACATTTCCTCACTCATATGTATGCTCGCGCACATACTCACTCACACACAAGCTGATTCCCACGCTTACTCAGATGCACGCTCACTCATACTTACACACTCACACTAACAAACTCACTCTCTCACACTCACACACTCTCACACTCACACTCTCACACTCAAACTCTTACTCACACTCACACTCACACTCACACTACACTCACACTCACACTCTTACTCTTACTCACACTCACACTCTTTCACTAACATGTATGTTCACTCGCATGCACTTTCTCTCACTCGCATGTTTACTCACATTCATTTTCATTCCTACTCACACTCTCAAACATATGCACCTATACACATGTTTACACAGGTAGACACACATGCACACATGCACACATATGGATACGTGCACACACGTGCACACGTGCACACACTTGCACACACGTGCACACACGTGCACACATGCACACACGCACACACGCACACACACATGCACACACACACATACACAAACACACACATGCACAAAC
>NW_020870538.1:191175-193675 GCF_003789085.1 Penaeus vannamei | reverse complement strand
AAATAGACATACACATAAACAAACAGAACATTTTCTAACGCCTTCACGTCCACAAACACAGGCGCTGAAATACATAAAATTCCTAAGGAAAGTATTTGACAGTAAATATTATGACTCTCTGAAATGAAACCCAATTAAACCGACCCATTCCACACACAATTAGAATATCTACGAACAACACACACACACTACACGCGCACACACGCACATACACAAATGAAAGCAGAGGTAAGGCGTTTTCAATTAAAAACGACCATTCCACACACAATTAAGATATCTACAAACGCACACGCACACACACACGCACACACACACACACACACGTACACAACACCCCCCACACACACACACACAACAAACACACACACAAAATGAAAGCAAACGATAATTTTTTTTCCTTGCTGTCAAGACTTTCCTCTCGAGAACCCAAGCTAGACCAAGGGTGATGTAAGAGACAGCAATAAATTAGACAAAAAACAACTTTAATAAATAATAATAAAAGAAAATCAACAGTAAGGCATTAACTTCGACCGGTAAGACCCAAGTAGATAAAAAAGGGTCGATCTCGATGAAAAAAAAAAAAATAATAAAAGAAAATAAATAAATAGATATATAAATAAAATAAAAATAAAGAAGAGACAAGCCAAAACTAATTTTGAAAGAGCCAGACGGAAAAAGGTTATACTACAAAACATAAACCAATAATAATAATCATGATAAAAGTAACAGTAATAATAATGATAACAATACTAATAACAAAAACAATAATGAAAATAATAACAACAACAACCAAATTAATAATGATAACAATAATAATAATAATAAAAAAAATATTCGATCACACAACACCTAATAACAGACAAGCATACACAGAAAAGCCACAAGTAACAAAGCCACAGACACGTTGGCATTCACATATGCTACGTAAGTGATATGTGTACCCCAAGAGTGTGTACAAAGGGTCAGTGGGATTTTCTTACTCAATAAACAGCTTTATTACAATGTCCCTGAAAGACCAGATGCTTATGCCATTATATGATTTCTGTATATATATATATATATATATATATATATATATATATATATATATATATATATATATATATATGATTCATTATATATACTTCTTCGTTGGGTCTTTACAGAATGTGATGAAGAATATGCGAATATGTTGTTCTTGGTGAGCTTGATCTGATGTATTTTACAGCAGTGAAAAGAGAGGGAGATATATAGATAAAGAGAGATAGGCAGATAGAAAGAGAGGGAGAGAAACAAACAGACAGACGGATAGAGAAAAAGAAAGAGAGAGAGAGAGAGGGAGGAGAGGGAGAGGGAGAGATACAGAGAGGGAGAGGGAGGAGAGAGAGACAGACTGACAGACAGACAGACAGAGAGAGAGAGAGAGAGAGAGAGAGAGAGAGAGAGAGAGAGAGAGAGAGAGAGAGAGAGAGAGAGAGAGAGAGAGAGAGAGAGAAGAGAGAGAGAGAGAGAGAGAGAGAGAGACGAGAGAAAGAGAGAGAGAGAGAGAGAGAGACAGAGAGACAGACAGAGAAAGAAAGAGAGAGAGAGAGCGAGATAGAGATCGATCAATAGATAGATAGAAAGAGAGAGAGATTCTCGCTACTCTAAAAATGACACGGTGGGATAGGGAGCGAGACCAATACGTGTGTAGGGTGGGGATTGTGGGTAGGGGGGGGGGCATAACAATCATCAATATTCATTCCCCAACTTTTTACGCAACATCATACAAATGTGAATACACCTACACACCCTTCCATAGATCTACAACCACACACACGCACACACACACAGCCAAACCCACACGCACACAAAGCCCAAAAGAGTATGAGGAAACAGCTTCAATAAATAAAAGGCTTTTGGAATTGCTCGTGTAATTAGTAGAAGTCGAGTATTAACGCCTGCTTCGTTCATTTCCGTGTAAACTTTAGAAAATATCAATTAGTGTTAATTAAAACCGAATGATACATATTTTTTTTTTTTTTTTTTTGTGAATTCGTGATGCAGAGTTTCTATTTTTTCCGTATTTTTTTTTTACCCTCCAGAATTTGGTGATTTTTTTTTTTTTTTTTTCTAAAAAGGAGAAAATTGCAAAGGAAAATGTTTGCTGTTTTTAAGGAGCGCGTTGGAAAGAACCATTTTACATACCGACACGCAACAACGCACATGCACATAATAGTATGTGTACACGCGCATACATACATACATATATTCATATAAATGGAAGAACACTCTATCGTGTTGATACTATGGTAAAAAAATCCACAAGGAACAAACTAGATTTATAGAGGCGAGTGATTCCATATAAATATACATTATACACACACACACACACACACACACACACACACACACACACACACACACACACACACACACACTCACACACACACACACACACACACCACACACACACACACACACACACACACACACACACACACACACACATATATATATATTATATTTATTTATTTATTTA
>NW_020870538.1:183675-186175 GCF_003789085.1 Penaeus vannamei | reverse complement strand
GTTGAAGTTGCAAAGGGAACTAGGGGCAATGCAAATCAGTAAGTATTTGGTTGATGTTAATGTAACTCCAAGGGGTGGCTTGTTGGATGTGGGTTAAGGCTAGTTACTCCACACGAGGGGGCTTGGTTGAGAATTGCCTTTGTTTGCGATGTATGTCGGCTGCATTGGTTCTGTTTGATTTTTGTTGGTATCAGTTGTCAGGTCCGTCGATCATTAAGACTGGGTGATGATGATGGTGAGTGATGATAATGATGATCATGGTGATCCATAATGGTAATGACACGTGAGATGATTGATAATAAGTGGAATCAATAAAAATGGTAATGAGCAGTGAGATATGATAATAATAATCATAGATAATAATCGACTTGATAATGATGAATGATAGTGATCATTAATGACAGTGACAGTGATGATACCATGATAATAGTGAGTAATGATGATTAAGAGAGGTCATATTGATAATGGTGTGATATACGTGATGATCAATATATTCTACTTCTAACTAGTAGTGATAGATGATATTATTTGATAATATCCTTTATCATCATTGTTTACTTGTTATCAAATTTTTATCTAGTGAATTACTTCCTACTATTAGCTTCCTGTTGTTATCATCAATGTATCGATAATTATTGTTATCAATTATTATCATTATTATATTATCTAATTATCATCACTAATTAATATCTGTTTATTATCATTATTATTCAATTAATTATCATTAGTTTGAAGGAGTAATAGAGTAAGTGCCTATGATCATGGGGATTATGGCGATTATTTCTAATACATCCTTTTATAACTTTTACAATACTGTTTACGTTCTTAAAACACGTAAGTTTCCTCCATCACGCTGTCAATTTCTTTTCACATGATTCTTACAATTTTTTATTTTCCCCCCCCTTTGGGGCGGGATAAAAAAATTTTTTTTTTTTCGCTTCTTTAGAACATGGTTTCTTCTTCGTCTGTTTTTTTCTTTCTTTTTTCTTTTCTGTATCTCTTCTTTCTTTTTCTCTATTTCTGTCACTTCGGGATAAGTTGTCACTCTTGCGCCCTCTCTTCTCTTTCTTTCTCTTTTTCTCTGCTCATGTCTGTCTGCTCTCTCTCTATTATTCTCTGTCTCTCTCTCTTTGTCTGTCTGTAGTCTGTCTCCCCACCTCCCCTCTCTTCTCTCTAACTCTGACTTTGTCTTCTTCTCTCTCTTTCATCTTCTCCAGTCATCTCATCTCTGTCTCTCTCATCCTCATGCTCTCTCCTCTCTCTCTCTTTCTCTCTCTCTCTCTCCGTCTCCCTGCCGTCCTCCTCTCTCGTCTTCGTCTCTCTCTACATGCTCTCTTCTCTCTCTCTCGTCTCTTGCTCTTCTCATTTCCTTCCTCATCTTCTACTTCTCTCTCTCTCCTCTCTCTCCCTCTCTCTCTCTCCTAGGTATTAGCCTTCGGTTTTTCCTTCATTACTTTTTTTTGTCGTATCACCTGACACGGTCATGTTACCAATCAGATATTTTTGTAATGTTTTTGTTAGCGTTGGTTAGTTTGTTAGTTAGACTGTTATTATCCTCTTTATTATAACATTTCCATTTATTTATTTTCATCGTCATTATTATTACTATCATATTACCGTCCTCATCATCGTAATTGTTATTATCATCATCTTTTAGCTCACAACGTATATATTACATTTAATCTTCTAACTTGTGTTTGTGTCCCGACAGTACCTTGATATTTCCACTTCCAGCAATGCAATATAGTTAAGAATCTTGCCATTATTTAGCCAAACTTCTTGCACATATGCCAGTGAGCAGTCCGTGGCACATTGCCAGGAATTAATTTGCAATAATCACTCTTTATATGATTCGCTTTTTATACTAACCATTCGACAAAGAGGCGAATCACTTGAATGGACAAAATGGCATTTAAAGTAATTCAAGTGTTTAAGGTCGTTTGTGCGTATTACTTGCTTTCGCGTTGTTATGATCATTGCTTTTGTGGTTGTCTTTAAACTTCCATGTATTATTTTCATCATTATCATTACCATTTTTTTCATCATTTATAATTCCTTTCGTCATTATCATTAATATTAATTTAAATCATTTATCATCAATATATTTAAATCATTATCATTGATATTATTTGCGTCATGTATCATTAATATTCTTTACGTCATTATCATTTACAATTCTTTTTGTCATTATCATTAATATTTTTTCATCATTATCATTAATATTCTTTCCGTCATTATTATCATTTGTAATCATGATAATTAATTTTGTCCTTAATTACCATTATTAACTATACTGTCGTTATCATTATTTTCGTTATCATTATTTTTGTAATTATTATCATCATTAAGATTCATTATCATTACTGTTAATTACTGTTATTCACTTCTCATTATATAATCATTTATTATTATTGATTATTATTATTTGTTATTAATTATCATTATCCTTATTATTATTATTAATTATATTAATCTATTATTATATCATGTTATAATCCAT
>NW_020870538.1:168675-176175 GCF_003789085.1 Penaeus vannamei | reverse complement strand
ATAATTGCCGGCAGGGGGTCTGACCAGAGTTTTCCGTGTGTTTCAGGCAGGGACGAGGTTATAATGTCCATTTCTAAACCTATTTTATATTAATTTTGTAAAACATTCTAGAGAATAAAAAATACTGTTTATTTTTGGGGGGATGGGGAGTGCACGGAGCCCTTCATGTCCTTCAGCTCAGGCCGAGGCTGCAATTGGAGGAGGCTTCCTGGGAGGGATTCGAGCCCGCGATCGTGAATTCAGAACTTACACATTCAGCCGCAAGCCACCGTGGCGAGGGTCGATAGAAGCGGTATACAAGGAGTATTTACCTAACCCCTCCCACCCTCTTTTTGGTTGTAGATATGGGTGGACATGTGTATTTGTGCGTGTTTGTGTGTATGTGACTGTGTGTGTGTGTGTAAGTGTGTGTCTGTGTTTGTAAGTGTGTCTGTAAGTGTGTGTCTGTGTGTTTGTAAGTGTGTCTGTAAGTGTGTGTCTGTGTGTTTGTAAGTGTGTCTGTAAGTGTGTGTCTGTGTGTTTGTAAGTGTGTCTGTAAGTGTGTGTCTGTGTGTTTGTAAGTGTGTCTGTAAGTGTGAATGTGTTGATATGCGTGTGTGTGTAATTATGCGTGTGGGTGGGTGGGGGAGGGAAGTGGCAGGTCGCTTACCCGCGGTCGATTAGGAAGGGCATCCAGCCAGGGTGGCCACTGCAAAGCAACTTCTTAATAAATCTTCGAGAGAGGCCTACGTCCTGCAGGGGGAGGATAGAATTATTATCTCTTTTATTTGCCCTTTAATTGTTTGAATTTTTAATTTGATATATAATTTGGGGGGATATGAGGATTCCTGTTTTTTTTTCATACATATGGCAGCGCAGGGTTGCAATATATGGTGTTTTTTTTCTAAAAATGTTCTCTAAAGGTCGGGCGGGAGATGCCCGGAGCTTATCATGTTCGATATCCAAGGGCAAGGTTGCAATCTGTCATCATAGTTATTTCTTTACCTTTTTAGTTGATTCATCACTATTTCTACACTATGAAAAGATCGCTAACAAGAAATTGTCGCGGAGGGTGGGAGGATGCCAGGATTTTTCACGTTCTCAGCAGAGAGAAAGGTTGCAATCTGAGATTTTCGTTCTTTTTTTCTTTTTGTTCTTTTTTTTTTGTAGGGGAAGGGAGATACCTGGGGCTTTTCATGTCGCAATCAGAGGGAGCTCCCTGGGGGATTCGAACCCTCTATCACGGATTCGAAACTGGCGCCTTAATTAGGATTTTGGTGTTCTTTTGATTCCGTTTTCTTATTGTTTTGATTTGATTTAGGGTTTTCAGACTCTTGTTCTATTGCTTAGATGACGATTTACTGTGATCGCCATCCCTCACGAGAGAGAGAGAGAGAGAGAGAGAGAGAGAGAGAGAGAGAGAGAGAGAGAGAGAGAGAGAGAGAGAGAGAGAGAGAGAGAGAGAGAGAGAGAGAGAGAAAGGGGGAAAGAGAAGGGAGGGAGGGAGAGAGAGAGAGAGAGAGAGAGAGAGAGAGAGAGAGAGAGAGAGAGAGAGAGAGAGAGAGAGAGAGAGAGAGAGAGAGAGAGAGAGAGAGAGAGAGAGAACATTGGTGCCGAATTAATAAGAGCATTTTTGGGTGCGAATCACGTCCCACGTGGCCCGCTCCGGGATGACCTGAGCGAGGCTAGGAGCGCCAATGCTACAGACGGTGGAGTTGACCTGACCTAGGAGAGGCCACCGACGCAGAAGCTGCCGCGGGGGAGCTTACCCAAGCCGAAGGCGACGCACCTGTAGGACGCGACGGAAGCAACGACCAGTTCGCACCAAGACACCACTCCCCAACAACCCTCGGCTGACCTCCGCCAAACGACCGTGACCTCACTCCGTGACCCTTCTTGCTGCTGAAAATTGAAGAATAAAAACCGACACGGTCGTAATCTACACCAGCTTTGTGAATCCCTCACAGAGAGAGAGAAAGAGATAGAGATATCATTATCACTATCATCATCGTCGTCATGATCATGATCGTTGTTGCCTCTTTTATGGATATCGCAATCAGTAAGAGCAAGAGCAGCACCATTACCACTTTCATCATCATCACCATTTTCATCACAGCAATCAGCCATCACAGGGCCGGAGCTAGGAATCGCGGGCCCAACTAGGAAACTGATGGTGGGCCCCTATTCTAGATAGTAAAAATGTTAGGTGTTTATATTTCACATAAAAAAAACATACAAACCAACAAAAAGCGTAAAACTTAAATGCTTTGAAAGCCAATAGGAAAAGTTTTATTGTTTTATTTATATGATAAAAAGGGCCCAGCTGGCGAGAGTCAAATCAGGTGCGGGACCAATCTGATGAAATCGGTCAAATCGGATCAAAACCGGCCCTGACCATCATAACTATGCCATTACCATCATCACAGATCACTACGCTCACCACCATTGTCATTTCCGTCACCATTATCATCACCAAATCAAAAACACCACTACAGATGCCCCCGAATTGCCCTCACCGGCGTCCGGATCCTCATTACTCGCAAAAGGTCGTTGCGTAAAATCACTTGAGAGAAACATGAGGTAACAAAGCTTGAAGAATTGGCTTCATTTGACCAATTAGTGGCGGTGCTTCCTTCCACATCAAAAACAGGAAATGAGAGAAAGAGAGAAAAAGAAAAAAGTGAGAGAGAGAGAGAGAGAGAGAGAGAGACAGGCAGACAGACAGACAGACAGACAGACAGAGACAAAGCCAGAGAGAGAAAAAAAGCAGTGTTAGAAGTGGAATGATGATGATGATGAATATAAAGGTGGTAAAGATAATTATGATGGCGAGAATAATGCTAATACTAATGACAGCGGTAATTATGATGAAATGTATAATAACACTGCGATTCGTAGTTATTATGGTGACAATAATGATGATGATGATTGGGCTTCCTCACTTTCACTCTCTGTCTGTTTGTCTCTGTCTGTCTGTCTGTCTGTCTGTCTGTCTGTCTCTCTCTCTCTCTCTCTCTCTCTCTCTCTCTCTCTCTCTTTCTCTTTCTCTTCTCCCTCTCCCTCTCTCCCTCTCCTCTCCCCTCTCCCTCTCCTCTCCCTTCCCTCTCCCTCTCCCTCTCCCTCCCCTCTCCCTCCCTCTCCCTCTCCCTCTCCCTCTCCCTCTCCCTCTCCCTCTCCCTCCCCTCTCTCTCTCCCCACCCTCCCTCTCAAAGGATATTCAGAATTACACGTAATAAGACATCAAGAAATTTAAGATATATTCACCAGAAAATTACGAATCATATAGAGATGTCAGAGCTTTTGCAAATCATTGTTCATTTTATTGATTCATTTTTAAAGCTTTGATAGCTTAAAGCCGAAGACTTCTGACAAAAAGTGACCCAGATAACAAACGACAAAAAATTACAAATGTAATGAAAATTCATTAGTTTTGCTTCTGGGATAAAACCAAAAAGACAGACTTTCTCTCTCTTTCAAAACTCTCTTTTACCTTTTGACACAACAATTTGAATGGAAGATCTCATCCAAACAGTTTGTCCGTCTCTTGGTTTTTATTTCATTTACTTCTCTTTCTCTCTCTCTCTCTATCTATCTATCTATCTATCTATCTATCTATCTATCTCTATCTGTCTATTTGTTTATCTACCTCTCTATCTATATGTCTATCCATCTATCTCCTCTCTCTCTCTCTATCTATCTATCTATCTCTTCTCTCTCTAGATTTTCTATGATTCTGTTCTCCCTCCCCCCTTCCCTCCTTTCGTCCGTCCGTCCGTACCTCCCTCCCTCCCTCCCTTTCTCGCTTTGTTTCTTTATCCTTCCTTCCCTCCTTTCTGCCTGTCCCTACCTACTCTCTGTCTCTCTATCTTCCCCCTTTTTCATATCACTTCCTCCTTGTTTTACTCATCGCTCTATTTCCTGTTATTTTCCCTATTTTCATTCTTTGTCATGCCTCTCCCTTCCCTCTTCCTTTCCATTCCTTACTTCCCTCCTTATCACCTTTTTTTCCTTTCTCGCTTCCCTCTTTATTCCTCTTCTCCTACTTCTCTTCCTCCCTCCCCTTCCTCTCTCCCTACTTCCCTTTTCCCTTTCTCCCTCCCTTCCTCCTACCTCCCACCTCCTTCTTCCCTCCCTTCCTCACCCCTCCTCCTTCCCTATCCCTCTTCCTTCCCCCTCCCTCCCTCAACACCCCCCCCCCACACCCACATGCACGAAATGACGGCAACATCGCAATCCCGCGAGAGTGCACATCAACCAAGCGGCTCCGTGACACTCCTAAGCCATCACCTGCAGAGTACACATTTCTCGCATCCCGCCTCTCGCACCTTGCATCTTGCACTAACCCGTTGCACCCGTGTTGCTGTCTCTTCCGCTGTCGTCTTAAGTTAGAGAGCCCCTGTTCCTAATTCTTCTTGGCACTCCATGGCACTCCCTTGATGGCTTCGTTGGACACCTGGCACTCCTGGTTCGTGAGGAGTAGGAGGAGTGGGGGGGTGAGGGAGGGAGTAGAGGAGGGGGGGTGGAGTTAAGGCAAAGAAGAGAGAGAGGAGAGGAAAGGTAGTAGAAAGGGAAGGAGGAGGGAAGAGAATTAAGATAAGGAAGAGAGGGATGCGAAGGAAGGGAAGAGAGGTGGGATTAAGGTAAGGAATGGAGGGGGATAGGAAAGGAAGGAGGGGTGGGGATTGAGAGGAGGAAAGGAGGGAGGTAGGAATCGAAATAAGGGAGGAAAGGGGAGAGGAGAGGGAAAGGAGGGATGGCAGTTAAGGTAAGAAATTTAGAGAGGAGGGAGGAGAGAGGAGGAGGGAGGGGTGGAAAGGGTACAGTGGGTGTTAGGGAGGCGGAGGCTAGGAAGGGGTAGTAAGGAGAAGGGAAACAAGGAAGGTGGAAAGGTAGATAAAAGGAGAGATAAGATGATAGCGGGCGTAGTGGCTGAAAAGACCACTTTTCTGATGCAGAAAGGACACAACCTCCCTCCCATTCCCTCTTATTCCCATTTCCCCCTCTCCCCCCCCCCCCCCCTTCATTCTGGCCCTCCCAGGGTACGGCCACGCTGCACGCGATTTGCCGGGAGGACAGAGGGTAGCGGGATGCTCAGCGGGTCAGAGGCAGGAACGAACACCTGCCTAGTGCGAGCGGCAGAGCGAACGCGGGTACCGGTTCCCTCCACGCTCGCCTCTGACCCGCTGAGCAACCCGCTACCCTCTCCCCTCCCGGCAAACCGCGTGCGGTGTGGCCGTACCCTGGGAGGGACAGAATGAAGGAGGGGGGGAGGATGGGAATAAGAGGGGGGGGGTACTATCTCCTTTCTTCATTAGGAATTCAAGCTCGATGCGTCCAGGCCAGAGAATGCTATTGTCTGATAGCTTTCTGGGCATCATTTGGTATTATATTGCGCTGTTGCAGAGGGTTTAGTTGACAATTAGCCTTATGTAACTGTGTTTATGATCTGACACCTTGTGGCAATTTCCTATCTATCCTTGACATCATTCTTATCGGATTATTATTATTATTATTATTATTATTATTATCATTTGTATCATTATTGTTTATATTTATTTATTTTTTTTTTTTGAAAAAAAATTGACACCATTGGCTTATGGTTGTGCTAATACTGATGATGATAAGGATAAAAGTGATAGTGACTATGAAAGTGATAATGATGATGTTGCCGATAATATTCATGACGATAAGAACAGCAACAATAATGATAATAATGATGCTGATGATTATGATAACAACAACAGCAACATTAACAATCATCATAATGGTCACAATTACAATAGTACCAAAAACACTAATACCACCAACACTAGTGATAAAAAACGCAAATAATGATATTAAATAACCAATGCACAACATTGATAGTTATAACAATTACAACAACAAAGAGGAACCTTCAACTGAAACTAACCCCCAAAATGACACAAAACCTAATTAACACAGACATTAATTAAGAACGAATCAATATACTAAACATAATTGGCACAGCGTCCATGACAATAGCTCAGTCTGCAGTGCAATGTCTGTGCAATGGCAGGAACGTGGATATGAATGCAGCTCCTGACATTTGAGATTCGCCCAGACTTACAGGGAGAATATGACGGGAAATATTAATATTCCTGTGAGGTTGTGAGGTTGTGCAATGCGGGCGCGTGGAGGGAATCCCGGGTCGTGTGTCGGCGAGGCTTCCATTCTCCTCTCTTTTTTATTTTTCTTATTCATTTATTCTATTTTTTCTTTCTTCTTCCCCTAAATGTTGCTGTTGTTGTTATTAACACTATCATTGTTGTTATTATCATTTTCATTATCATTACTATGGTTACCATTACCATTAATATTGCTATCATCATTAATGTCATCATTATCATCATTATTGTTATCACTGTTACTATCATGATTACTATTATTGTTATTATTATCATTACTATTATCATTACTATTGTTGTTTAATCATTATCATTATTGTTATCATCGTTATTATCACATTAATAATGATCATTATAATAATAGTAATAATAATAATAATAATAATGATAATAATGATTATTATTATTATCATTATTATTATTATCATCACCATCAATCATCATTATAACTATCATGATCATCATCATCATATTCATCATCATTATCATTATCGTAATTATTACTTTTATTACTGTTGTTATTATCATATAATTATCATTATTATAATTCTTTCTATTGTTATCACTGATATTATCATTATTATTATCATTATCATTATTAACGTTATTATTGTTATCATTATTGTTATTATCATTATTATTATCATCATCATTATTATTATTATTATTATTATTATTGTTATTATTATCATTATCATTATCAAAAGCATCATTACCATCATCACTATCATTATTATTATCAGTATCACTGAAATTACTGTTTTGATGTATTGTCTTCCGTATGTAATGCAATATTGTCTTTTATGGAGTTTATTTCATTATCATCACCTTTATCAGTTTGATGAAATAATAGTAGCAGTAATTAGTGAGATGATTATAATAATGATCATCACAATAATGATACAGTATAGAATGCAGTCAGTTCCTGAAAATTATTCCCCATGTTTATAAATACTGTATTTTCAACTGTAATCAGTCGAAAGCCGACAATAATAAAAAGAGTTTAATCATGTTGATAATAGTGTTTGCTTTTCGCCATGTGTCAATATTTGCATGTTTATCTATTTGCACGCTCTAATTCATAATTACACGTAAAATCGTTGGCGTATTGACATGCACATAAAAGAAGAAATAAACACGGGAGCACAAGAATATTAAGAAACAAAATGCAGTATATGAAACATAATAAAACTGAATTATTATTAATAAGAACAATAATAATAGTAATAGTGATAATAATGGTAGATAAGATTAAATGGTAATAACAGTAATGATGATAAAATAAAATCACAATAATATATAAGATTAAATTATAATAGCAGTAATGATAATAGTAATAATGATAATAATAATAGATTAGATTAGATGATAATAC
>NW_020870538.1:161175-163675 GCF_003789085.1 Penaeus vannamei | reverse complement strand
TATATACACGATGCCTAATACCATTTCGACATATAACAAACAACGTATGCGTGTTTGGGTTCAGTATCACACGCAAGCTGGCCATGAGAGGACATAGTTCGCTCTCACCAGTCTTACCTGTATGTGTAACTGTATATCCGCACACACAGGGAATGGGAAGGGAGCAACAGAGAGAACGATGGAAGGAAGTGGAAGGGTCGGAGGGAAAGAAGGAGAAAGAATAAAAAGAGAAGATAGATAGGTAGATTGAGAGAGTGTGTATATATGTACATATATATATATATATATATATATATATATATATATATATATATATATATATATATATATATATATATATACACACTATATATATATATATATATATATATATATATATATATATATATATATATATATGTATATATATGTATATATGCATATATATATATACATATATATATATATATACATATATATATATATATATATATATATATATATATATATATATATATATATATATATATATATATATATATACATATAATGTGTGTGTGTGTACATTCGTTTTATTTTATGTTTACTTAATGTTAGTTTGATTTTGTTATCATTATTATTATTGTTATTATCATCATCATCATTATTATTGTTATCATTACTATATTATCATTATCATCATCATCATTATTATTATTATTATTATTATTATTATCATCATCATTGTTATTATAAATCATTAATATATTAATATTAATATTAATATTATCCTTACCATTAATATTATTTACATTATTATCATTATTATTGTTAATGATATTATTATCATTAACAATATTGTTATCATTGTTATTATCATTATTATTGTTCATGATCGTTATTCATCATCATTAATATTATTGTTATTATTACCATTGTCATTTATATTATTGTTATTACTATCATTATTATCATTATTATTATTATTATTATCATATATTATTATATTATTATATTATTATTATTATTATTATATTATTATTATTCATTCATTATTATTATTATTATCGTTATCATTAGTATTATCTTCATCATCATTATCATTATCATTGCCCTTATAACTATTATCATTAATGTTGCTGTTACGATGTTGTTGTCGCTTTTATCATTGATGTATGAATGTTATTGCCAGCATCATCATCAATTACTTTTATCGTTATTAACTGAATCTGCTTTATCATCATTATCATTTTCATCATCACCATCGTCATTATCATCATAATAATCATGATTACCATTATCATTATCTTTTTATCTATCATTATCATTGTTGTAGCTGATCATTATGATGATTACTATTATTATTATTAATAACATTATCATTATTATTTCTTATTTATTCCGTTATTATCGTTGTAGTTGAACATTACAATCATTATCATCATTATCATTATTAGGATTATTATCATATTAGCATTATTAGGATTATTATCATATTATCATTACTAGGATTATTATCATATTATCATTATTAGGATTATTATCGTATTATCATTATTAGGATTATCACAAACGTCATTTTCGTTCTTTGTTGTTACTTGGTTCTCTTACTGTTGCTACTATTATCATTAATACTTATGAGATTCCCTTACTCTCCCATTTTTATGTTATCATTAACATCATGATCATTAGCCTTAGAATTGATATTCTTAATATGATTATCATTATCGTTTTTTCCTTATTCTAATCTTCGCAATCGTGTTCCATTTAAGCGCATTCCTTCCTCTTCTTCCTCTTTTCTCCAAAAATCCACGATGTTCTTGCAATCACCAATCTCCTTTTTGATTCATGTTCGTGGTAATATGACTCTCACTTCTTCATCTCTATCGATCATCTGACCCTAATCAGTCCACGAATCTAATCCCCGAATCCGACCCCCGAATCCCACGCACGCACCCAATCCGCCAGGCAAGAATCTGTTCAATTTGACTCCTCGCAACGCATAAAAAACAAGACAATTTGGGATCTTGTGAACGTGTATCTACAAACATTGAATGGGGAAATGCAAGGGAGGGAGTGAAAGGAATATAAAGGAAAAGCGGAGAGGGAGAAGAGGGAGATGGAGAGAGAGAGAGAGAGAGAGAGAGGGAGCGGGAGAGGGAGAGAGGAGAGAGAAGAGAGAGAGAGAGAGAGAGAGAGAGAGAGAGAGAGAGAGAGAGAGAGAGAGAGAGAGAGAGAGAGAGAGAGAGAGAGAGAGGGGGGGGGGAGAGACTGTCTGTCAGACAAAAAAAGAGAGATTTATTTTTTTTCCCAAATATGATCAACGAGAGCGGCGCTTCTAATTATTATCATTATTTTCAAAAACAGTGACACACCCTCCAACCTCCCCCCCCCACCACCACACACACGCTCATACCCCTATTATGTCAACACATTGGAAATATCCCTCGCTCCCCATGGAAAGTTCTAGAACAATGATACAATTCTGAAACGCATGTTCATCAAAATAGCGACTGTGTACTGATTAAAAAAAAAAAAAAAA
>NW_020870538.1:151175-153675 GCF_003789085.1 Penaeus vannamei | reverse complement strand
ATATATATATGCATATATATCATATATACATAGATATAAATGTAGACAAAGGTAATACACTATACTGTTCAGGCACACAGTCCCCAGCCGGCGTCCAGGCAGCGCAAGAGATAACTTCCGTCGTTTCCGTTCACGTAACAACCTCATTCGTGGCGCGTTCATGAAATATCTTTGGTCTGAAAGCCATTGTTAAGCGCTTCTGAATAATCGAGTTATTTTTACGCATATTTTTTACTGCTTCATTTTTTCCGTGTTCAGGTTTTCTTCTTTTTAATTTTTTTTTCTTCTCTTGTCTTGTTCTATTCGTTTTGTCTTTCTGTCTTTCGTTTTTCCTTTCCTTTATTTTTTCATTCATTCATTCATTCCATTCACTTCTTTCTTTCCTTTGTTTCATACTTTTCCACTTCTTTGTTTTCTTTCTGCATTTACGTTCTTTCCTCATTTCCTTCTACTTCATCCACTCTTTCTCTTCTACATCACTGCGAGAAATCAGCACAAAACAATTTTCAGAATCAAAATGAATTCTAGTCCAGAGGAAATATCAGCTTTTCAATAATTCAAAAAATCTAGTGTACTGTTTTTTTTTCATTTCAAAACGGAAATTTGGTTTATGTATTTGGGCGAGGGATTTTGTACATAACACTGTTTCAATCCAGTATTAGTCTCTGAAAAAATAATCACTTTTATATTTTCACATGTTCTTTCGGGTCATAATAAATATACTTTACTACGTGAAACATAACTGCAAGGATTTTTTTTTCTTTTTTTTCTCTTTCTTCTTTTTTTACAGCTGCAATCCAGCCGTAAACACAACTCTGCCTTAGTCCCAAAAGACAAAGCAGCTTCCCAAATATCCTACTTATCCATTTAAACGCAGATGCAAGTTTCAAATTTCTATTCCATTAACAAAAGCCATTCGAAGCCGCCATGAATTCTCACCCATTCGCTTCCACTAATGTGGATGTTTACTATCAAGAGCGTCCTCTCTGCTGTGCTTTGTTCATTCTTGGAAGCAATAGCTTGTTTGTTGCGTGTTTCATGGCAGACTTAACACCCTTTTAGATACTTGGGTCTTGAATATTAGTCGAATAATGTTTTTTTTTTTCTTCTTCTCTTTCATTCTCATGATAGAATAGGCTTGTAGCTTAAAAGTTCATGTGCACATTTCTATTGATTGCGCAGACTTTTGAAAGTACTGAGAGCTTTAAAGTCAACACTAGAAGTATTAATTTAGAAGTGAAATATTCAAGTACAGAGATAACAAATGTATCATGATATCTATGTATGTATACATGGTATTTAATCGGTGTTTTGCACATAACTGCAATAAACATATGTCAAGAATATCAACACAACATGCAGACGTGTTATTTCATTTATGATGAAAATCGTCTCATCAAAAAAGCAGTGTAGGAAACGTAATAAAACTGAAATACAATAATTACACCCCACGCATCTCGGTTATATGCACTGAGGGGATTGTGCAGCTCAGTTTCAGTACCAATAAAGTTAGTACTTAATCATCATTGCTCTCTGTGCCTTTTTGTCTCTGCTTCTTGTGCTCCCGTTTTTCTCTCTCTTTCTATCTGTCTGTCTGCTTGTCTGTACCTTTCATTCTCTCTCTCCTCTTTCCTCTCTCTCTCTCTCTCTCTCTCTCTCTCTCTCTCTCTCTCTCACTCTCACTCTCTCGCTCTCTCTCTCTCTCTCTCTCACTCTCACTCTCGCTCTCGCTCTCGCTCTCACTCTCACTCTCACTCTCACTCTCACTCTCACTCTCACTCTCACTCTCACTCTCACTCTCACTCTCACTCTCACTCTCACTCTCACTCTCACTCTCTCTCTCTGTCTCTGTCTCTGTCTCTGTCTCTGTCTCTCTCTCTATCTATCTATCTTTCTACCATTGTCTATTCTGCTCGTTTGCATACATTGTTACTTGCACATATACCTCTCTTACTTGACCTTCGTACCTATATCCGCACAAATGTCGTTTTTTTATCCGTATGGACACGCATGTATACAAACCTCTATATTATCCAAACACACGTGGATTCACTACGTTTTCAGGCTTCGCAAGTCGCTGCTGCGGGATAAGATCTGGCTGGCCGTCTCCTCTCACGGCGCGACGGACTTCGAAAACTCTGTTAAGTCGCGGATGATGAAATGTTACACAGCGCTCCAAGACAAAGGGATTTTGAAGCTGATGCATGAAACCTGGATATTTTTAGTTAGTTTGTTTGTCATTGTTCGTCTGTTGCTTTTTTATCTTATATTATCTTCATTTGTGATTTATTAAACTTTTTTTCGAGGTTACCTCTCCTTTACCCGAATACATTTGCAGATCTTTATCTTTTTTATCTCGCCTTTATATCCTTTTGTTCTCGTGATTATGTTTTCGTATATACATTGATGAAAGAAGAAAGAAAACGACAACAAAATAGCACAGCCCTTCCGGGCAAACGGAAAACAAGGAGAACTTTAAACAAACAAAACTAGAAGCACT
>NW_020870538.1:78730-81230 GCF_003789085.1 Penaeus vannamei | reverse complement strand
TTACACATGTGTTGTATTCTGACTTATTCCTTTCATAACTCTCACTCATTCACTCACTCATACAACTCGTCTACTCACCTCTCGCTTCCTCTCATGCAGCCACATACGCACATCGTCTCTCCTCGCACAAACCACGTTAATTGCACAAGAATTACATGCATACTGTTTCAGAGTAGACAATCACCTTGCATTACGTCTTATCGTGCCAATGTTGTCTTGAGCAAGTATATTCGATGTGCTGAGTCGCTTCTGAAATTATGATGACTGCATTATCTATTTTAATTATTGCTTTACCTCGCTGTGCTGTTGATGACGTGTGATAGACATTAAATTGATATAATGAAAAGGGACGTGTAATTCCTGTTGGTCATTTGCATATTATTTGCACTATTTATGCAGCAGACTGTTGATCTATCTTTCTATCTAAGGAAGTCTGTCGCTCAAGACTGTCTCTGCGGACTGCGACACCTTGTGCTTCCTTCTAGTTATGCACAGTACTTATCTCTGGTTGATTTTCACCTTCTATCCGAGACAACTGCCACTCAAGCGAGACGAAACAGCAAAGAAGTGTGGCAAGTTAGCTCCGTCAATCCTGAGGCCCCCAACGCAAGCTCCTTCCCTGTCCCCTACCCCCTCCCTCCCTCTCCTTTTCTCTCTTCTTTCCCACCCCTTTTTCCTCTCTCTCACTTCCTCCCCATTCTTCCCTCCTTCCTTTCTCCTTCTTCTTTATCTTTATCTTTCTCCCTTCTCTTCTCTTCCTTCACACCCTTTTCCCCTCTCCTCTCTCTTTTCACACCCTTACTCTTCCCTTCCTTCCCACCCCTTTTTCTCTCCCTCTCTCTCTATTTTCACACCCCTTCCTTCCCTTCCTTCCCACCTCTTCCTTTCCCTTTCTCTCTCTCTTTTCACACCCACTCTCTCCCCTTCCTTCACCCCTCTTTCCTCTCCCTCTAGCCTCTTTTCACCCTCCCTCTCTTCCTTCCTTCCTTCCTTTCTCCCTCTCTTCCTTCCTTCCTTTCTCCCTCCCTCTCTTCCATCCTTCCTTTCTCCCTTCCTCTCTTCCTTCCTTTTCCCTCCCTCTCTTCTTTCCTTCTTTCTCCCTCCCTCCCTTCCTTCCTTTCTCCATCCCTCTCTTCCTTCCTTCCTTCCTTTCCTCCTCCTCCTCTCTCTCTCTCCCTCCCCCATCTCTCCACCGCTGAAACGAGTGGCTAAGCCGGCGTCGACGTGGGTGCCAACGCCCAGATAATATGACGCAATACACCTGACTTCGCTTCCCAATTACCGGCAACAATAGCTCGACTGATCCGCTGCCGTCAAATCCCCGCTCGGAGGCACGAAAGTTGACAGTCATGTAGTCCTGCTAAGTGATTGACAGCTGAACCCCGAACAATGGTGGGGCCCCCGCTGTCTAGCATAACCGGGAGAGCTTCCTTGCTTCCGGGAAATGCGGAGACTCGTACGTACATGTGTGTGTAGGTATAGGTATATATACGCACATACATATAGACATACATACGTACGTACATACATGCATTCACTTATGTATACACGTATGTGCATACATACGTGCGTGGATATATGAATACATACATACACACTTATACACAAGAATAAGTGGTAAGAACAATTAAGCGACGGATTAAAGAAAGGTAATTAGTGCTGGAGTAAAGATAAAGACGGGGCATAACAGTAATAAAAACATAGTGGGAAATAAAGGAAGAAAGGAAGAGAGAGGGAGAGAGACGGACAGACAGACAGACAAACAGACAGCCAGATAGACATACATACCATGAGATTATATGACAGAAAGACAGACAGGCAGTCAGATAGTTAGTCATATGCAGAAATAAAAAGAGCGAGGCAAACAAACAGAAGACATAAAGACTAGACAGAAAAAAAGGAAGCTACTCAGACAACCAATCACACAGACAGACATGCAAACCGAGAAACTAAAAGACAGAAAGACAGGCAGACAAACAGAGACATAGAGACTAGACAGAAAAAAAGAAATAGACAGGCAGAACCGAGACAGAGAGACAGAAATACTCAGACAGAGAGACAAAAATGCTGAACCAGACAGACAGACAGAAATACTCAGAAAGACAGAACAGAGACAGAGAGACAAATACTCAGACAGGCAGCCAGACAGACAGACAGAACCGAGACAGACAGACAGAAATACTCAGAAAGACAGAACAGAGACAGAGAGACAAATACTCAGACAGGCAGCCAGACAGACAGGCAGAAGACAGAGAGACAGAAATACTCAGAAAGACAGAACAGAGACAGAGAGACAAATACTCAGACAGGCAGCCAGACAGACAGACAGAACCGAGACAGACAGACAGAAATACTCAGAAAGATAGAACAGAGACAGAGAGACAAATACTCAGACAGGCAGCCAGCCAGACAGACAGGCAGAACAGAGACAGAGAGACAGTCACACACTGCGCTTTGGTCTGTCCATAATCGTATTCCCTTGCAACGGTGAATAACAATT
>NW_020870538.1:56230-68730 GCF_003789085.1 Penaeus vannamei | reverse complement strand
CAAACCTAAACTAAAAATAAATAAATAAATAACGGAAGTTACCTTACCTTTCCATAGTCTGAAATAACTTGACGCAGTCGGATTCAGCTCCAGCAATTGCCACTAAAACCCGTATCAGGCTTGCATTAACTGTCATTAAACCAGCGACCGCTTATTACCAGTCCCCATTAGCGCCGAAAATACCATCCACGGCAACTACCTCTTCCTCGAGGCACCGGAACTATCAGTCAAGCCTTGATTGTGTGTGTAGTCTTACTCCCCTCCCACCATTCTCGCTTCCCCCCCCCCTTAAAAATACATCCAAGCTGGGGTCTTGGGGTCTGGCTTAGTCTTAAGTACATAAAAGAAAAAGAAAAACGAGAGAGAGAGAGACGTGAAAAAAACGAAGAGAGAGAGAGAAAAAAAAAAACGAGAGAGAGAGAGAGAGAACGTCTTGGGTCTGGCTTAGGCTTTTGTCAACGGTCTGGGTCTGCTTAGTCTTTAGTCAACGGCTTGGGGTCTGGCTTAGTCTTTAGTCAACGTCTGGGTCTGGCTTAGTCTGGGGTGTCTGAGTTCAACTGGTGTCTATGGTCTCATGTTTCAGTTCTTGGGGTCTTGGTTTAGTCTGTCTGTGTCTACGACTAGGTGTAGTGGGCCTACGTCTGAGCTCTGGGATTGGGTTAAATTCTAATTTTGGGTCTTTAACTTGGAGTCTAATGTCCTACAATCTCGGGTCTATATTCAATTTTTTAGGGTCTATAAGATCTATATCCCGCGGTCTTGGGTCTGAGGTCTTAAACATAGGTCTGAATCCTAAGGTCTAGGTCTGGGGTCTTGGGGTCTGGCTTAGTCTTAAGTACATAAAAGAAAAAGGGGGAAAAACGAGAGAGAGAGAGAGAGTGAAAAAAACGAGAGAGAGAGAGAAAAAAAAAAACGAGAGAGAGAGAGAGAACGGTTTTGGGTCTGGCTTAGGCTTTTGTCAACGGTCTGGAGTCTGGCTTAGTCTTAGTCAACGGCTTGGGTCTGGCTTAGTCTTTAGTCAACGGTCTGGGGTCTGGCTTAGTCTGGGGTGTCTAGTTCAACTGGTGTCTATGTCTCTCATGTCTCAGTTCTTGGGTCCTGTTTAGTCTGTGGTCTACGACCTAGGGTGTAGTAGGCCTAACGTCTGAGTTCTGGGATTGGGTCTAAATTTCTAATTCTTGGGGTCTTTAACTTGGGTCTAATGTCCTGCGATCTCGGGTCTATATTCTAATTCTTAGGGTCTATAAGATCTATATCCCGCGTCTTGGTCTGAGGTCTTAAACATAGGTCTGAATCCTAAGGTCTAGGGTCTTATATATACGCACCAGCCTCTAGTATCTACTCGGAAGTGTGGAATCTACCTTCTGAGCTCTAGAATCTAGTATCTAGGGCTAATAGCTTTGGGGGTCTGTTTCTCTAGTCCCTGGGGGTCTGTTTCTCTAGTCTCTGGGGGTCTGTTTCTCTAGTCTCTGGGGTCTGAGGTCTGAGGAATAATAGCCAAGATTCCCTAATTGTTGGCTTGGGATCATTTCATTACTCAGCCTCGGCCTGTTGCCTCCGCGGAGCTAATCACAAGTCGTAACTCCTCCTTGAGCCCGACGTAAGTGCTGCTCGTGTGCTGCGTGTGTGTGCTGCTGGAATTCCCTGCGTGTGTTCGTGTTTCATCTCTTGGAATTCTTCTCTCTTTCTCTCTCTTTTCTTTTCTTAACTCTCTTTTCTCTCTCCTCTTTCCTTCTTTCTTCTTCTGTCTCTCTTTCTCTCCTCTCTCTCTCTCTCTCTCTCCTCTCTCTCCTCTCTCTCTACTTATCTCCTCTTCTCTCTCTCCTCTCTCTCCTCTCTCTTCTCTCTCTCTCCTCTCCCCCTCTCTCTCTCTCTCTCTCTCGCTCTCTCTCTTCTCTCTCTCTCTCTCTCTCTCTCTCTCTCTCTCTCTCTCTCCCTTTCTCTGTTTCCGCTTTTCGGTGTCTCTGGATTGTCGGTCTCGTTGTCTGTGTCGACTTATGCGGTTGCCTCTGTTTGCTTGTAGGAGGTAAGGAAAAAAATTGGAAAAGATAAAATAAGAAGAGTGACGTGAGAGGAGTGGAGAGAAGTAGCGAGGTTAGCAGGCGTGAGCGACACCATCGAGGGAGCGGAATTTAGATAGAGGAAAGAAAATCGAAGATAGATATGTACTGAGAGAAAAGAGAAAGTGGGGGGGGGGGGGGGGGGTGGTATGCGGCCGGGGGACCTATGTGGGGAGGAGGAAAGATGAAAAAATTATATCGTTGGCGTTAGAGAGATAATTAAAGAGAGAGGGAAAGTCAAGCATGAAGAATAAAGAGGTCGGAAAAAAAGGACGAGGATAAAAATGCAAGAAGAAGGATATAGACAGAAAGAACAGGAATGGTTGAAAGACGGCGAAAGAGAGTACGAGAGAGAAACAGAGAGAGACAAAAAGAGAGATGAGAATAGGAGAGACACAAAGAAAGATGGCGGAAAAACGCGAGTTTTTTCTGACAAAAAATAAAAAAATCAAAAAAAAAAAACCAAAACAAGAGATTAAAAACAAAAAGAAAAAAGGGAAGAAAAATAGGCAATAGATCTAAATACGAGAAGAAGAAGGAGAAAACAAAATAAAAAATGTCAATAAGAATAAAATTAATAAAAAAAATCTTGCAATCCAAGCTCTTCAAGCATTTACATCCATGATAACGTCTCTCACAGTCTCCAAAGTGCTTGCCTTTGTCCCTCTCTTTGTCCCTCTCTTCTTTGCTCTTTCTCTCTTTAGTCCCTCTTCTCTCTCTCCTTTGTCCCTGTCTACCTCTCTTGTCTCTCTCTCTCTCTTTTGTCTCTCTCTTTGGTGTCCCCTCTCTCTCTCTTTGTCCCTCTCTTTTGTCTCTCTCTTTTTGTCTCTCTCTTTGTCCCTCCTCCTCCCGCCTCTCTTTAAGAAGAGTCTTCTCGAAAAAAAAAAGCTTCAGATACTTATTACTTTGCTCTTCTATCTAATTATTCGTCTCGTACTTGTTTCCCGGTTTTCAGAGGACACTGATTTGTGAATTTAGACCGTGTGTAGGAAATACAGACATGCGTGGATGTTTGTTTATGTGTTCATGGACACACACATATGCAAAGACGTGTATGTATGTAAAAATTTGTCTTTGTTTCTGTCTGTCTCTGTCTGTTTGTCTGTCTGTCTATATATGCATCTGTTTATCTTTCTTTCTATCAATCTTTCCTTCTCTTTATCTCTCTGTCTCTCTCTCTCTCTCTCTCTCTCTTCTCTCCTCTCTCTCTCTCTCTCTCTCTCTCTCTATCTATCTATCTATCTATCTATCTCTCTCTCTCTCTCCCCTCCCTCCCTCCCTCCTCCCTCCCTCCCCCTTCCTTCCCTCCCTTCTTCCTCCCTCTCCCTCCTTCCTTCCTTCCCCCTCCATCCTTCCTTCCCTCCCTTCCTCTTCCTTCCTTCCCTTCCCTCCCTCCTTCCCTCCCTCACTCCCTTCCTTTCCTCCTCCTCCTCCCTTCGTTCTTCTCCTTCCTTCCATCTCTTTGTCTTTCTTAAATTCCTTCCAAAATCAAATTGAAAGAAAAAGAGAAATATATTCTTAATCTGCATAATGCTTACTTATGGCCAGAGACTAAACCTAGAGACAGTGGGTGAATAAGCCCTTGTCAAGATAAACCCTTTATTTATCTTGTTTTTATCTCTTTATCTTCATCCATATTTGATTTAATTTTAAATGAGTTTTTCCTTTTTCCTTTTTTTTTTTGGGGGGGTGGGGGATAGACTCGTCGACGCAACAATGTGATAAACCCCGAAAATAGTCTGTTAATAATACACAAATTTTGTTTTAATACTATGATACATTTTGGGGGGGGAGGGGGGGTTGAGGTGGAAGTAGGTGGTATGTGGGGGGGGGTTATAAGCTATAACTGATAGGCCTATTTGCTTTGCTGTTTGGTTTGTCAAAGATGTAAGCTGTTAACAAGAATGATGTCATACTTTTGTATACCATTACTATTAAAAGGTGAAACCGGTCTCGATATATAAACAACTCTACGGTATATTTACGCCAGATATGAACTTGCCAAGGTTACTGGATACTGAAGTCGAATACTTTTGTATTCTCCTATTCCACCTTTCTTTCATTCTCCTATTCTAAATTTTCTTTCATTTTCCTCTTCTCATTTTCTTTCATTTTTCACTTTTCCTTTGCTTTCATTTTCCTCTTCTTTTTTTTCATTTTCTTTCATATTATTATTTCTTAAATTTTACCCGTTTTTCTTTCTTTAATTTTCCTCTTCTTTTTTTCATTCTCCTCTTCTCATATTTTTTCATTTCATCTTCTCCTTTTCTTTTCATCTTTCCTCTTCTCTTTTATTTCTTTTCTCTTCTTTTTTCTTTTCCTCTTCTTTTTTTTCCTTTTTCCTCTTCTCATTTTCTTTCATTTTCCTCTTCTCCTTTTCTTTCATTCTCCTCTCCCCTACTCCTCTCCATCTTTCCTTTTCTTCGCTGACTTGCATTCCCCTCTCCTTCTTCTCTTCACCTATTCATCTCCATCCAATCCCTTTCTTTACTGATCTTCTTCCGCCCCTTCCACTTATTACCTTCCAATCATTCCTCCTCCCTCATTCCTCTTCATTTCTTCTACCTTCCACTCCTCTTCCTTTCTCTCATTCCCTCTTCCTCTTTCTTTATAATGACAATAGCCCTTTTCTTCTCTATTTCTGCAAGTTTGCTTCCCTTTATCTCTTCCACTCTTTTTTCCTAGCCACTTATCCTCGTCCTTACGCTCCTCGTCCTCCATTGCCTTCGTCTCCACCCGTCTCACCCTCCAACCCTCGTCTCCACCACTCGCCCTTCAACACCTCGTCCTCCTCGTGTTCACTCCTCCACACCTTTTCATCTTCCATTCCTCTCATCCTCCATCCATCACCCTCGTCCTCTACCTCTTTCTCTTCTCCGCCACTTTCGCCCTCACGTAGTCCTCCAACACCCAAATCCCTCCAACTCCTATCACCCTCCAACCCCCTTCGTCCTCCAACCCCTTCAACCTGCCAACCCCCTCGTCCTCACAACCCCCCTCGTCCTCCATCCCCCCGCGTCCTCCAACCCCTTTACCCTCCAACCCCTTCACCCTCCAAACCCACTTCACACTCCAACCTCTTCACCCTCCAACCCCTTTCACTCCAACCCCTCGTCCCCCAACCCCCTCGCCTCCCCCCCTCACCCTAAGCCCCTCGCCCTCCAAAACCCCCTCGCTTTCCCCCTCCCCCCCTCACCCTAACCCTCGAAAGCCCACCCTAAAGGGGCCGCCACTGCATTGACTGACGCCCATTGTTGACAAGGGCCTGACGTGGCAACTTCGGGATGGATCTCAGCGCCCACTACGCCCACGGGTTCCTTCTGACCATCTCCCCATCTCCCCTTTATCTCAGGTTTCTCTTTATTCCCCTCCGTTCGATTAATTCTCTCTTCTTCTCAGTTTTTGATCGCAGTTGTGTATATCGTCTTTTCCACTGTCTCCGCTCTTCGTAATTTCTATAATGAAATCACAAACCTTTTCCCAACACGCAGCATTATTCCTCAGAAAGGTAGAGGATATATTCTATATCCCAATTCTCTCTTTTAGAACCTTCTTGCAATTCTGCATATCTATATTCTTATTCGATTTCTATTCTTACTTCAGCCCACGTATAGATTTTAACTTCGTGTATTCTTCTTCTTACATGATAGTACTATATTCTTTAGTGATGTTTAAGTAGATCTAAAACTATTACTCTACTCTCTAATGCTGCCTTGGAAATCATCTCTCTAACTCTTACTGATTCTCCTATTTCTCTTTCTCATACTCTCTCTCTTCTCTCTCTCTCATACGTCTCTCTCTCTTATCTCTCTCTCTCTCTCTCTCTCTCTCTCTACTGCTCTCTCTCTCTCTCGAAAAACTCTCGGCCTTGAGAATCTCTCTCTCTCTATTCTTCTCTCTACTTATCTCTCAATCTCTTTCTTCTATCTCTCTACTCTCATATCTCATACAATCTACATACTCATACATATCTCTACTCTCTCAGCTTTCTTTACATGTGGACTTACTCAATCTACTCTCTCGCTCTATAGCTACGTCTCATCTCTCTCATACTCTCTCTCTCTATCTCATCCATCTCTCCTTCATACATCTCTCTCTCACCACACACAAACACACACTCTCTCATCATCTACATCTCTATATCTCTCTCTACTCTCTGCTAACTCTCATGTCATCGCTCTCTCTCTCTACTCTCTGCTCTCCTCTCTCTCTCACGCACACACACACACACGAGCACTTTACTCTAAGGCTGTCTTCTCTCTCTCTCTCTCTCTCTCTCTCTCTCTCTCTCTCTCTCTCTCTCCTCTCTCTCCTCTCTCTCTCTCTCTCACACACACACACACACACACACACACTACTCTCTCTCTCTTTCTCTCTCTCTCTCTCTCTCTCTCTCTCTCTCTCTTCTCTCTCTCTCTCTCTCTCTCTCTCTCTCCTCTCTTATCTCTCTCCTTCTCTTCTCTCTCGCCCTCCTCCCTCAAACCTTTTCATTTATCATCCGTTTTGCTTTGCACGCGGTTTGCTGCGCTCCTTATTCCTTTCGTTCTTTCTTTCTTTCTTTCTTTTCGTTGTATTGAAAATGAATTCGGGTCTGTTTTTTTTTCTCTCTCTTTATTGCTCTCCTTCTTTATTCTAATCGCTGGTTTGTGTTTTCCCTAATTGCTCGCGTGTGTTCTTTTAATAGTATTTCTCATCCTTGGTCTGATTATTTTTACTTTTTTCATTATTGGTGAATATTTTCTCATGTTTCTTTCTTTTTCTTCTTCTCACTCTGTTTATTCTTTCTTTTTTCTTCTTCTTCTTCTCACTCTGTTCATTCTCTCTTTTTCTTTCTTCTTCATTCATTCTCTTTGTGTTTCTTCTTCTCATTCTTTTTGTTCTCTCTTCTTCTTTTTCTTTCTTAATCCTATTATCATCCTTCTTCTATTTCTTCTTCTTCTTCTTTTTCTTCTTCTTCTTCATCTTCTCCTCCCTTCTCTTCCTCTTCCTGTCTACTTCTTTTGTGATATTCCGCATACATTCTTCCTTTTTTCCTTTTTTTTTTCTTCTTTTTTTCTATTTTTTTTTTTTTTCTCTTATCTTTTTCTTTTTTTTTTTTCATTGTTTTTTCTTTTTTTCTTTTCAACTTTTTCTCTGTTTTTTTTTTGTTGATGTCTGTCTCATACTTACGGTATAAAAGTTACATCCTGTTGTACTGTTTCAAAATTATGATAAATAATTAATAACTTGCACTTAATATGGATATAATAGGCATTCTGATGTATATCACTTTATTTGTATGATATTTACAAGAAAATTAACAAACGAACAAAAACAAGAACAAAAAATAAACTATTTTTAACAAACGAACAAAAATGGGGACGAAGGAAGTGGGGGATAAAGAGGTGATAACAAGTAGAAGTGGAGAAGGAAAAAGGGGTTAGTGGATACTGAAAGGAATAAACAATATAAAAAGAAAATACAAAACGACGTAATAACGAAGAGAAAACAAAAAACAAACAAAAATCCTTTTCTCAATTACGTAAAAAAAGAAAAAAAAAGACATATGAACATACTAACAAACCCCCCCCTAAAAAAAAATCGTTTTCAGCACGTAAAAAAAAAAAAAAAAAACATACCACCCCCCCCCAAAAAAAAAAAAAAAAAATGAAATTCTGTTTTCAGCACGTAAAAAAAAAAAAAAAGTGAAAAATACATAACATAATAAAAAAAATGAATAAAAAACAATAATAAAAAAGGACACAAAACCAGTCTGCCATTGCGTCTAAGGTCCTTTGCAACGGGGCGAGGGATTGGCCAGTCCTGTCACGTCCTCCTCCTGCGCAGAGGAACTGAACTTTAGTATCTCCTTGTGTATATCCTTTTCTTAACGCCAGGCCGTAAAGGGTGACCGGAAAATACAATAGGAAACGATAAAAAGAGGAGAGAGGAGAGAGAGAAAAAGGAAAACGAAAGGACTAAAAAAAAAAAATATTTAAAAAAAAGGATACGAATTAGAGAGAGAAAAAAAAAGAAAAAACGTATGAAAAAAGATTTTAAAAAGTATACGAACTATTAAAAGAATAGAAAGAAATAGAAAGAAAGAGAAAAAGGATTGAAAAAAGAATTACTAATTAACAAAGAATAGAAAGAAAAAAAAGAAAGATTAAAAAAGAATACTAATTACAAATAATAGAAAGTAAAAACAAGACGAGGAAAAACACGAAAAAAATAATACCCCCCCCCCTCCAAAAAAAAAAAAAACACGAAAAAAAATATTCAAAAAAAAATCGAAAAAAAATGAAAATCCAAAAAAATGAAGCAAAACAACGTAAAAAAATAGAGAGAAACAAAAAACAAGAATGCGGATATGCGGATACACGTACGGGTGTCGTGACATCGCAAATGCTGAATGCTGAAAGATCTCACCGTCTTTGGCAGATCCTGTTTCATTAACCGATGTGGCTTTTGAATGAACAATGATCGGTTCTGCTTGAGTTAGTACGAGCGTTGTGCGTTGCGTGCGTGTGTGTGTGTGTGTGCGTGTGGTGTGCGTTGTGTGTGTGTAGCTGTGGTGTTGTGGGGTAGCTTGGGTATGTGTGTGTGTTGCGTGTGTGCGTGCTGTGCGTGTGTGTGTGTGGTCTCGTGTGTGTGTGTGCGTGTGTGTGTGTGTGTGTCTGTGTGTGTGTGTAGTGGGTGTGTGTGTGTGCGTGTGTAAGTGTGTTGTGTGTGGAGTAGTAGTGTGTGTGTGTAGTTGTGTGTTGTGGTGTGTGTGTGTGCGTGTGTTAGTTGGAAAAGCGCCTGTAGTGCGTGGGTGGCTGCTCGTGTGAATGCAGAAAGGCATTTTGTTGTCGTGTGTAGTGTGCGTGCTCGAGCGTGCTGCTGTGTGTGTCGTGTGTGTGTGTGCTATGGTTGTGTGTTGTGCGGTGTGTGCGTGTCTGTTAGTGCCTGACAGAGTGTGTGTGTGTGTGGTATGTGTGGATGTGTGAGATTGTGTGTGTGTATGTTGTGTTGTGTGTATGTTGTGCGTGTGTGTATGTGTGTTGTGTGTGCGTTAGTGTATGTGTGGTGTTGTAGTGGTGTGATAGTGTGTGATGTGTGTGTGTTGTGTGTGTGTGTGTGATGTGAATGTATTGTAGATGGTGTGTGTTAGTATGATAGGTAGTAGTGTGTGATGGATAAAATATGTGTGTGTGGATGCTGTGTATGTTAGATAGTGTGTGATGTGTGTGTGTTGTGGTTTCTTTCTCTCTGTGTTTTGTTCTGTATATGTCGTGTCTTGTTTGTTAAGATGGACGCTCCACTGAAGAACATAATTTGGATTTTGAGTATTTCTATTATTTTAAAGGTCGCATATAAAATTTAGACCATAATATTGGAGTGTTATAACAAACGAAGCAAATAGCATATATATATGTATATAATGGCGTATTAATTGGATATATATGATAATAGCTAATTATATGAATTACAGTAATAGTGATATTATATAGTATATGAATATATATATATGGTTATGGTGATATTATATACTAGGTAACATATATAATGTAATAATATTATAACTATGATGGATATAGTGGTATGTTATCTAGATAGAATAGATAGGTAGTCTGTGGTGTGTGTTGTGTGTGTATATATATATATATTATTATAATATGTATATATATATAATATATCGTATATATATAGATATATATATAGTATTAATATATATTAATGTTATATAGTATATATAATATATAGACTAGTAGGATAAGATATATATATTAGTATAGTATATTATCCAATAGGTATATTATATATGTATATAGTGAATATTTATAATATAGTAATATATATAATAGATAATACATATATGTATGAATATATATTAGTTATATATATATATTTATATTATATATATATAATATATTAATGTATATATATGCAGATATATAATAGTAATATATAGACAGTGATATATAGTATATATATATGGTATTATAGTATAATATATATAATAGTAATTTATACATATATAAGTATCATATATATAATATTGAGATATACACTCAATGATAATTAAGTAATGTTAGATATTATTATATATAATATTAATTATATGTTAATATATATGGTTATATATATATATAGTATAGATTAGTATTATATATTATAATATATATATATTGAATGACAATAATATAGGTGAAAAAGTAGTAATAAAGATGAAAATTAAAATAATAGTTAAATAAATTATATTAAACAATAATTAATAACTAATGATAAATAATAATAATGAGGGGTGGGGCGGGGTAATATTCTTAATTGATAATGATAAAAAGAATGATAATTATAATGATTATAATGATACTTAATAAGAAGGAAAACGGATATGATAATAGAACCAATGATAATCAAACAAAAATAAAAATAATGAGGATAAGGGATAATGAATAATTGTTATGACAATAACAATGAGAATACTAACAATGAAGGATAAGTAATGATATGATACTAGTAATAAAAGTAATAATTTAATAATTAATGATTAATTAATAATAAGATTAATGATAAATGATACAAGTAATAATAATAATTTAGATAATATAAATAATTTGTATATAGAGTAGTAAATAATTAATAACAATAAAAAAAATATTATATATTATTATTATTTGTTATTATCATAACGATAATGATAATGATAATAAATAATGAGAATAATAGAATGTATTAATAATTTAATTTAGAGGTATATAATGATGATGAGTTAATTAATGATAAACCGCAATAATAAATAATGAACAATGATAAAGTAAAAGAAGAAGAAGAGGAGAGAAAGAAGACGACGGTCCTATCTTCTTGTTTCCTCCCTCCTCCATTTTTATTATGTCTCCCTCCTACTACTCCCCCTTTTTTTCTTTCCATTTCTCATCCATTTTCTTTCTAATTTCCCCTTTCTCTTTATCAGAATCTTAAGACAAAAGCATGAGACGAGATAAGACAAGATAATAAGTATCAGACGTCTTCAAGATTCGTATTCCATAAGAAATCTTCTATATATATCTTCATTTACTTTAATTAATTAATACATTACGTTTTTGAGAATTTTCTACTCGAGAATTATATATTATTTCATACTGAATAATTTTCGATTTGAGATTTTGGAGAATTCCTACATGAAAATTAATGATTATTATGTATTGATTCATTTCTGATTTCTGATTTGAAGAATTTCTCGTGAGATATTATTAATTTAGAATTCTAGTGTAGTATTTAGTATTTCTTTTTTTCTATTAATGTTTTTTTCCTTCTTCTTGCTGTGCTTTTTGAATTCTGATTTGAAGAAATCTTATGAGATATTATATCGATGATTTTAGGTAGTGACTTAGTAGATGTAGTAGTTATAGTGTATTGTACTTTATGTTACTCAGTAGTAAAAGTTTTATTCTTTTATCTTTTTCATTTTCTTACTGTTTTTCCGTAAAATTTCTTGATTTGAAGATTTGCTTCTTGAGATATTATCATTTTTAGTATCTGCTCACGCTCGGTAGTATTTAGTATTTCTCTTTTCTATTAATTGTTTTTTCTTTTTCTTTTTCTTTTCTTCTTTTTTTAAAGTTTACTGTATTTCTGTTACAGAAGAAATATAGTCTCGTCGAAGATAATTATTACATATTTTAGTATACGTTAGTGTAGTATTTAGATATTTATCTTGTTTTCTATATATTCGAGTTATGTTTATCTTCTATTATTGAAATTTCGTAGATTTAGTGAAGAATTTCTATGGGTTTCAATATTATTCCAATTTTAGTATTTTAGATGTGCTGTTATCTTAGTGTATTTCTCTTGGTTTCTCAACATTCGTGGTTTTTTTTTCTTTCTTCTTTTCTTGTTGATTTTACTGTGGATTAGGATGAATTATCTCTCCTAGAATGAGTATTATGCATAGTTGTAGGATTATCTTCAGGGATGTAAAGTATTTCGTACTTTCTTCGTTTATCTAGTATATGTTATTTTTTTTCATTTCTGTTCTCTATGTACATAGCAAGATTTCATAGATTTGAACATCTCTTTTTCAGTGAGATTATTATCATTTTTAGTATCTTAGTGTATAAGTATTTCAGAGTATTTTTTTTTTTTTCTATTAATTGTTTTTTTCTTCTTCTTTTTCTTTTTTAATTTCTGATTTGAAGAATTTCTCATGAGATATTATCAATTTAGTATCTTAGTGTAGTATTTAGTATTTCTCTTTTATTATATTGTTTTTTCTTTCTTTCTTCTTTTTGAATTTTCTGATTTGAAGATATCTATCCATTTTAGTTATTTTTTAGTGTAGTATTTTTTTTTTTACTTATTAATTGTCTTTTCTTCTTCTTCTTCTTCTTTTTCTTTTTTAATTTCTGATTTGAAAATTTCTCGTGAGATATTATCAATTAGTATCTTAGTGTAGTATTTAGTATTTCTCTTTTCTAT
>NW_020870538.1:41230-51230 GCF_003789085.1 Penaeus vannamei | reverse complement strand
GAGTTTCTGTATTTAAAACAGCAATCTTTCATGATCAGGACATGCATTAAGGGAAATGTGTCATGCAAGAGAGAGAGAATCAGAAGAAGAGGAAGAAGAAAAGGGGGTGAAGGGAGATTTGAAGGAATGAGGAAGGAGAGGGAAGGGGAGAGAAAGGGGGGGAGGGGATAGGGGAAGAGAAAGTAAAGATGAGGGTAACGGGAAGGGAAGAAAGAGGAGGTGGGTGTAATGGAGAGGAACGGGACGCGAAGGAGAAGGGGGACAGAAAAAGATGAAGAACGGGGTATAAGGGGAGAGAGTGAGTAAAGTAGAAAAGAGTAGAGTGAGAATAGAGAAGGGAAAGGAAAAGGGAAGACAAGATGGTAAAAGGGAGAGAGAGAGAGAGAGAAACGTCAGACAGAAAGACAAAAACAGAGAGAGAGAGAGCGAGAGACCCAGACAGAGAGCAAGTGAAAAAGAGAGAGAGAGAGAGAGACAAGACAGATTTTCAGATAGGAAACAAGAAAATAAGAAAAATGAAGGCAAGAGAGAAGAGAGGAGAGAAGGCAAAAAAAAAAAAAAAAGACCGGAAGGTAAGGAAGACAAGACTGTAATGTGAAAAAGCTGCCACATTTGCATAATGAAGCACCCATGGACCTGCAGATTATATGAATATCGCCCTTCGTGCCAACTCTCACTTTGCTCTCACTCACTCTCATTTAAGGCCGCTTCGGAGCTTTTTCTCTTTACCCCCATCCTCCTCCCTCTTCCCCCCCTCTCCCTTCCACCATCATTTTTCTTCTTCTCGCCTTTCTTTCTCACTCTTTCTTCTGTCTTTCCTCTCTCTCCCTCCCTCCACTTTTTTCTCATCAGTTCTTCTTTCTTCCCTTCCTTTCTTTCCTTTCTCTGTCTTTCCTCCTCCCATCCCTCCTTTCCCCCCATCATCTTCTTCTTCGCCTTATCCTTTCTCCCTTTCGTCTTCATCTCTTCCTGTCCCTTTCCTCCTCCCTCCGTCCTTCCCCCATCATTCTTCTTTTCTTTCGCAACTTTCCTTTCTCCTCTTTCTCTGTCTTCCTCCTCCCTCCTCCCTTCCCCTATCATTCTTCTTCTTTCGCCCTTCCTTTCTCCTCTTTCTTTTTCTTGTCTTCCTCCTCCCTCCCGTCCCTTCCCCCATGCATTTTTCTTCTTCGCGTTTTTTTCCTTTCTCCTCTTTCTTCTGTCTTCCTCCTCCTCCCTCCCTTCCCCATCATTCTTCTTCTTCGCCTTTCCCTTTTCTCTCCTCTTTCTTTCGTGTCTTCCTCCGTCCTCCCTCCTTCCCCCATTCATTCTTTCCTTCTTCGCCTTTCCTTCCTTCTCTCTTCTTTTCTGTCTTCCTCCTCCCTCCTCTCCCTTCCTCCATCATTTCTCTTCTTTCGCCTTTCCTTTCTCTCTTCTTTCCTGTCTTCCTCTCCCCTCCCTCCCTTTCCCATAATTCTTCTTCTTCTTCGCTTTCCTTTCTTCTCCTCTTTCTTTTCTTTTCTGTCTCCCCCCTTTCCTCCCTTTTCCCATCAACTCTTCTTCTTCGCCTTTCTTGCTTCTCCTCTTTCTTTCTGTCTTCGCCTCCTCCTCTCTTCCCCATTCCCCCCCCCATCCATTCTTTCTTCTTCGCCTTTCCGCTTTCTCCCTCTTTTCCCCTGTCTTCCTCCTCCCCTCCCATTCCCCCATTAATTAATTATCTCTTCGCCTTTCCATTTTCTCCCTCTTTCTCCTGTCTTCCTCCTCCCTCCCTCCCTTCCCCCATCATTCTTCTTCTTCGCCTTTCCTTTCTCCTCTTTCTTATCTGGTCTTTCTGCCTCCTCCCTCCCTCCTTTCCCCCATCATTCTTCTTCTTCGCCTTTCCTTTCTCCTCTTTCTTCTGTCTTCCTCCTCCCTCCCTCCCTTCCCCCATCATTCTTCTTCTTCTTCGCCTTCCTTTTTCTCCTCTTTCTTTTCTGTCTTCCTCCTCCCTTCCCTCCCTTCCCCATCATCTTCTTCTTTCGCCTTTCCTTCTCCTCTTTCCCTTCACTGCTTCCTCCTCTCCTTCCCCCCTTCCCATCTTCTTTTTCTTCGCCTTTCCTTCTCTCCTCTTCTTCTGTCTTTCCTCCTCCCTCCTCCCTTCCCCCATCATTCTTCTTCTTCGCCTTTCCTTTCTCCTCTTTCTTCTGTCTTTCTCCCTCCCTCCCTTTTTCCCCATCATTCTTCTTCTTCGCGTTTCTTTCTCCTCTTTCTTTCTCTGTCTTCCTCTCCCTTCTCCTCCTCCCATCATTTCTTTCTTCCGCCTTTCCTTCTCCTCTTTCTTCGTGTCTTCTCCTTCCCTTCTTCCATCTCTTGATAATGATAGTGATTTTAAGACTAAGATTTAGTTTCAATTCCAGTTATTACATGTTAAAATGCTAATAAATAAAATTTTAATGGTGATAATAATAATAATTAACAATAGTGATAATGATAGGTAAAACAATTAATGATTATGATAATGATGATGATAATAGTGTTAATAATATTTTTCATTATTATTATGATAATAAAAATGATGATGGTGATGATGATATCCAATTAACAACAATAATAACAATGATAATAATAATAATGATAATAACAATGATAAAGATAATAATGATAATAATCTTGATTATGATAAAATAATAAGTATATAATGATAATAAAATAATAATAATATAATAATAATAATAGTGTTCATTAATGATAATATAATAATAATAGTAAAGTAAAATGTAATATAATGAGTTCATGATGATGATATGATGATGATAATAATAACAATAATAATAATAATGTTAATGGTAATATTAATAGCGACAATAATAATAAAAATAACAATGATAAAAGTAGCAATAAATTAAAACAATGATATATGATACTATGATAATTAATGAAACAAATGCTGATTGAACACTAACATCACTACTACTCCTAATAATAATGAGAACGATAATGATAATACTAACAATACTAATGATAAAAATGATAATGTTAATAATAAACAATGAATAATAATAATAATAATAATGTGGTATTAGTAAAAAGTAACAATAATACTAATAACAATAACAAAAAGTTGTTGCTAGAAAAGTAATGTTGATATTAGTAAATGTAACAATAATACTAATAACAATAACAAAAAGGATAACAATCATGATAATCATGATAATAATAATTATTACTATTTTACTATTATCTCAATTGTATTATCATTATTTACTAATGTTATTATAAATTATCATTATGTTATTATCATCGTTATTATCATCATCATTTCTTATCACCATTAATATCATTACCATATTCATACTATTAATTATATAATTATATTATTTATTGTTTTGTTAGTATCATTATTATATTATCATTATATTATACTATTATATCATTATTATCATCCTTATCATCACATATCATCACATTATCAATATCATCATTATCATTTTATTCTATTATAATTATTATATCATAATATAATTTATCATTATTAATGATTATCATCATAGACAGAGTAATAACAAAATGATATAAATTAAAGTACTAAGAATGATAATAATAACAATAATGTTGATAATAATAGCAATTTTAATGATAATAATAACGATTAATAATAATAATATAATAATAGCAATAATAACAATAATGATATATAATGATAATACTATAATAAAATGATAATAATGATAATAATGGTAATAATAAATATCATAATAATAATGATGATGATAATTATCAATATACCTAAAATTATCATTATTGTCATCATTATTATTATCATTTTTATCATTTCTATTATCATTATCCTTGTTAATTACCAATATCATTATAACGATAGTAACAATAATCATAATGATTAATAGAAGAAGAAAAAAAAATCAGACGGAATGAAACATTGATGATCAAATGGTGATAAAAAAAATAACGAAGCTCAACTATATGATAATCAAAATAACAATAATGATAAAAAGGAATAACTGAGATTAGTGAAACGAAAGAGAAAAAAAAATGGCCCGCAATCCAGCTAAAGAAAATCTACCGCGCCAGACGCGTTTTTGTAATCCGGAAAATAGACGAACGAGGCTATGAATCCGAGCGTGACGTCACAGATCAAAACAAATGCAAATCGATAGAGCTTTTTCCCCGAGAATAAACATTCAGAAAATATGAAAATACACATGTTTTGCATCTCTAAATTGCATAAAAATGTGGCGTGATAAGGAATATAAGAGAAAAGGTGAAAAAAAGGAAACGAAAAGGGACGCGGAGAAGCATGAACGAATAAACAGATGAGTGAAACGAAAGAATAAGAAAGGTGGGTCGAATATATTATGGTGGGATGAAAGCGAAATATTGAAAACGAGATAGAGCGAGAGAGAGAGAGAGAGACGGGGAGAGGAAAGAGAGAAGAGAGAGATAGGAGAGGGGGGGGGGGAGATAGAAAGATATATTGGGGGAGAAGGAAAAGGAGAGAGAGAGGGAGGGAGGGAGAAGGGGAGACGGGAAAAGGAGAAAGAGAGAGAAGGGGGGGGGGATATAAAGAAAAGATATTGGGGGAGAGGGAAAGGGAAGAGAGAGAGAGAGAGGAAGACAGATAGACACACTATAGATATATATATATATATAATAATATATATCTTAAGAAAGACGCACAGTTCAAAACTTACATTCAATATTCCTTCAACATTTATTTTTCATTACTATTACTACTGAAATTATCTGCCTTCAGTACTTCATAACTGATTAAACTGATGAGTTTGTGCTGACTTCTTGTTATCTTTATCCCAATATGAATAACCCAATAATAAAAAAAATAATAATAATAAAAATAAAAAATGATAGTAACAATAATATCACTCCTTAGTATCATAAGAATCATTAACGTTGTTTTTATAATCAACTAATATTACTATTATTACTATTATTAGTATCAGCAGCAGTAGTATTATTATATTATCATACTTTATCTTTTTCTTTATCTTCATCATCATCACCATCACCACCACCACCATCATTTCATTATTATCATCATAAACATTATTATCACCATAATAAAGGTGATGAGGTAATTGACTTTGTCCCTATTTTAACAATTATGCTGTTAAATTATCAACATCAACATTATCATCACCATAAATAATAATAACAATGATAATAATAATAAGTTATTGTGCTATTATTTATTCAAGAAACTGATTATACATATTATGATAACAATAAGTAAATTATACATTTCATGAGGACTTTAGATATCTCATACATTTCAAATTGACAATGAATAAATAATGCATTTGATAGGGATAATAAATGTACTATACTTTACAGTATGACAAATTAATTATACATTTTATAATGAAAAAAATATATATATACATGGTTAACAGTTGCATTTGATTTGCTACATCAGCAGTGGAATAATTTTCTGTTTTATATTTGAGATTTATGATAATGAATTGTCTGGTGTTACAAAGGTGATGTGTATTACACTGCAATGTTACATCAGTGTGTTTTATGATTAGTTTTATCTCTGTTTGTAATTCTTGTCATAAAAAGGTAGGTATTTTGTATCTAATCTTAGAGATCAAAAACAATATCTATTTTAATGTTTCTTTTAATGTTATGATTTCTTTCTATCCACTATTATTTCTTTTAAGGTTTTTTTTCGTGATTTTATATAGTGACGTAATTCTTTCTACTTTTTTGTTTGTTTGTTTTACGCTGAAGTCATTGCATACAATCTATATAAACACCAAAGTATAAAAGAAATAATAAATAGACAACAAACTTTTTGTTTCTTCACCTTCGTATTATCCTTAATTTCATTCAATAATTCTATGCAAATATCGAGAACTTCTGACAGAGCAAAAGAAATGGTGATGTTGGTGTTAAAATTAAATCGAAAATCTAACATTTATGCTTTAATACCCCTTATTAGACACTAGCTTCTCTCGTTCACATACACATGCAGTTCTTCTTCTTTCTTCTTTTCATGCAGTCCCACAATCGGTGTTTTTCTCTTGGGTAACATTAAAAGTAACAGATCTCACTATTTTGTTTATTTATATGCGTTTTTCATTTATTTATATCCGCTACCCAACTAGAAGTTTTTATGAGTCAGGTGCAACTACTCTTTGCTTGTTGTGTAAAGGGCTAGAAAACCTCCTGGACGCCTCCTGTAAGTTATTTTAATTAGTGATCTTCGTAGTTTAGTCTATTATTTAGTCTTTATGCTAATATTATATTCGCTAATGCTCATACATTTTAAGATTATTTGCGAATGTTTTGAATTACTTTTTTATAAATTTTCATTGATTCTGCTGCGAATATTTTGAAATACTTTTTGATAAACTTACATTGATTCTGCTGTTTCTTAATGTCAGTTCATTAATTTATTTGTTTGGTTGTTTATCTACGAATTCACTTATCAACTTATTTAATTACATATCTATTCATTTACTTCCGAGAGCAATGATATAGTTTCACTCTCACGGTACACATACGTCCTCCTTTTGCTTTTATTTCCTCTCTTGAACAACAGATGGCAGGCAAGTACTTCTTATTCCCGTTTTCTATACAATGCAGCAGGGCGGGCAGGTCTGACTCAGCGATAAACATTCATTTTTCTTTTACATCTTGTATCTTCGGTGCACATTCTTTGTTAGGGGAAACTGCTGAGGGAGCTAAAAAGGTTTTATGCTCAAAAATGTCTCGATTTTTGGTATGGAGGAAAAAAAAACGTGCAGGATATACACACATGCGCATATATATAAATATGTGGATGATTACATGCGTGTATGTATATATATATATATATATATTATATATATATATATAATATATAGATATATATATTATAGAGAGAGAGAGAGAGAGAGAGAGAGAGACTATATATATATATATATATATATATATATATATATATATATATATATATATATATATATATATGCGTATATATATATATATATATAATATATATATATATATATATATGTGTGTGTTGTGTGTGTGTGTGTAATGTGTGTGTGTGTGTGTGTGTAATAGAAGTGATTTTTTTGTATACAAAATATTAAAATAGATTTCTTTATGATACTTTCTGTTACCCAATTCTGGAAAATCATTTAAAGAATAAATAAAATAAATTAGAACACAATCATTTCCAAAATTTCCATCCGCACATGACATGAATTTATTTAATGTTACTAATCTTCGTTAGTGCTGCCACCTCTCAAGAATTTGGATTTAAAGGAAATCTTGAGAAAAAACTCAATTTTGACTTACCTAATTTTCAGTTGGGTAGCATGACTTTAACGGTCGTAGGGCTCGTGGGGTCGACTGAATTCATTCCTCTGTGGAGTGTGTGTCAAGATATACAATGGGCATAGGAACATCTATACCCACTAAATATTTATTCCATAAACAAATTAAAATAAATAAGCGGCATAAAACTGTACCCACTAAGTATTTATTCCATAAACAAATTAAAATAAATAAGCGGCATAAAACTATACCCACTATACCCACTAAATATTTATTCCATAAACAAATGGAAATAAATAAGCGGCATATCACAAGGTTAATCTCGATGAACGTTATTATAAAAACAAGTAATATTTTCTCCTAATTTGATAAACTTTTAAGCTGAACTCCAAACTACATCCTCCCTTTACTTACTTATTATATATCAATATCCATTGATACATAAACAAAATAAGAATACATTTGAAATGGAATCACCCCCCCCCCCGCCTTACCAGTATCTTATCATGATTTTCCTTGTCAATAAAGTAATCATTCCCCTCCCTTTTAATCTTTCTTTTTTTTCTTCTTATATCTATTTTAATGAAGATTGCACTCTCGATCTAATTCATTAATACCGCGAAACTGTCACCTTTGATAATTCTGTGTCCTGTAATCCACAGGCAAAATAAATAGATAATTAAACAACTAAAAATGTTCCCTAGCAACAAAGATTGCGGCGTCAGTTTCCCTAATTTTCATCACACTTNCCTCACCCCCCACCACAAACTCCTCCTCCATCCTCCTCACCCCCCCTCCCCCTCCATCCTCCCTCACTTCCCACCCTCCCCCTCCATCCTCCCCTCACTCCCACCCCCACCCCTCCCCCACCATCCTCCCTCACCCCCACCCCTCCCCCTCCATCCTCCCTCACCCCCACCCCTCCCCCTCCAAATCCTCCCCTCACCTCCCACCCCACCCCCTCCATCCTCCCTCACCCCACCCCTCCCCTCCCCCTCCCTCACCCCCACCCCTCCCCCATCCTCCTCACCCCCAACCCCTCACCCCCTCCAATCCTCCCTCACCCCTCCCCCTCCATCCCTCCCTCACCCCCACCCCTCCCCCTCCATCCTCCCTCACTCCCACCCCTCCCCCTCCATCCTCCCTCACCCCACCCTTCCCCCTCCATCCTCCCTCACCCGCACCCCTCCCCCTCCATCCTCCCTTACCCCCCCCCCTCCCCCAACCCCAAAACAAAACATCATACTCCGCAGCAAACTCAAAAGAGGAATCTGCACCCGAATTCCGATCTTCGGCTAAGGGGCATCAGGGGTCAAAATCGCCTGTACCGTGGAAGAGCTTCGTCGGGGTCGGTGTTTTGTCATCGCTTGGGTTTCATGCTGATGGACGTCTCGCGCGGGAATTTTGAAACTTGGTCTCTCGGAGGCGGGAAGTTTTGAGGTGCCAGTGGAAGTAATGAGCTGTATTTTTTTCTTTTATTTGCACACATACACACACACGTATACATATACACACATATATATAGGTGTGTGTGCGTGTGAACATAAGCACCCGTAACTTACGTATGTACACAGATTAAAAGATAGTCATAATAGGATAGGAAAACATCAAATTATCACTTGAAGTGAACATGAAGAGTAATATACAGAGAGAAAAATATTAGCAAGTAAATTTTGAGTCTGAAGCAAGGTCATATCAACCAGTCAAGTTATATATATATATATATAATATATATATATATATATAATATATATATATATATATTATATATATATATATATATCATCTGCATTTTTATACGTATTGATCATGTTTTGCAGTGATAAAGACCACATTTTGATATATTAGGGTTTCTGGGAATGTTTTTAGAAGTTCATGAAACTGTTTCCTGGGCAAGTTGAGGAGTTTAGCTCATGGAATTCCATAAACTGGTAATTCATAAAAGAAATGAATATGATAAATCTATAGAATCTAGTGATATTGTTATGTGGACAAGAACATGTGTCATTGTCTGCATTGGCTGCGAAATTTTTAAGATTTTTTCAAATTTCCAGTTGGACCAGCTTTAAATTCCACAGTCTGACAGCTAACAGCTTAAACTTGCAGCCGTTTGAACAGATTTTGAATCGTTTTCTTTTTTTTTTTTTTGGGGGGGGGAATAATGCTTTAAAATTGTGACAGGCATTATTGTGACAACACCAGGCAAATAAAGCTGAAGTCACACATTATGGACTAGCATGCTCAATATTGGGGAACATTCCCAAAAATATATATGTATTTGCATTTACATATGAATATATTTCTACACATGTAACACACCACACACACACACACACACACACACACACAACACACAACAAACACAAACACACACACACACACACACACACACACACACACCACACACACACCACACACACACACACACACACACACACACACACAACATATATATATATATAATATATAATATATATATATATATATATATATATGTTATAATATATATATATATATATATATATATAATATATATATATATATATATATATATATATATATATATATATAATATATATGTATATATTATATTCACGAGAGATCCAGCAAGGCCTATCCAAACTTCTTTCCAGAACTTTGCATCCTTCCTTCATCTCTCGACTCTCCCTCTCTCTTTCTCTCCCTCCTTCCCTCCCCTCACTCTACCCCTCTGCCTCTCCCCTACACCCCCACCCCTTCTATC
>NW_020870538.1:13730-36230 GCF_003789085.1 Penaeus vannamei | reverse complement strand
ACACACATACTCACGTAATTCACACATCCTGTTTATTCATTCATAAATTATTATGCTCTAGGAAACCCATTCATCAAACGTACCTCTGACTTCCTTCGAATTTCACCCTTATTCTTTTAAGAAATAGAGACGAAAATAGTTTAAAGCAAAGAAGACAACAAGCAGATCATCCCACGCTTTGGGATAAGTATCAAAACAAAGTAGAAAATAGACAAGAAAAAAAAGAAAAAAAGAAAAAAAAGAAAAGAAAAAGACAAAAAAAAAAAAAAAAAAAAAAAAAAAAGAAAGAAAAAAAAAAAAAAAGTAGAACTGTGTACTTTTAAAATAGAGTTAAAACTTCGGTCTTACATTTCACTAAACTTAAACCCGCAACATTAGGAAATAAACTAAATTAATTAAGGCTTTTCTCTACGGCGAAATTTAATCACAAATGCCGTATCTCATTCTTAAATTAATTACATTAGAATGAGTTGTAAGGAGGTAGTGCCTGCAGGAACGGTATAAGTAAGTACGTTGCGGTAACTTGGTGAAAATATTGTATGAATGGATATACCAAAAAAAAAAAAAAAAAAAAAAAAAAAAAAAAAAAAAAAAAAAAAAAAAAAAAATATATATATATATATATATATATATATATATATATATATATATATATATATATATATATATATATATATATATCGTTAGTGGTAGTATATGATAATAATGGTAACGATAAGTATGATTATGATGATGATGATGATGTTCATGATGATAATAATGGTGATGATAATTATGATGATAATAGTAATAGTGATGATAATTATAGTAATAACAATAACAATGATAAGGACCATGATAATGATAATGATAATAGTGATAATAATGAAAATAGTAATAATAACAATAATGATAACGATGATAGTAACAATAATGATAACAATAGTAGTAGCAGTAGTGATGATAATAACGTTAACAATAATGATGGTATATAGCTATGGCAAATATATTGATATTGATAACTACAATAATGATGCTAATAAAGTTGATGATCATAATGATAATGATATTAATGATAATGATAAAAAATAATTATCATAGTAACAAGAGTAATGATGATAGTAATAATGGTGAAGGTGCTTATAATGATGATAATGATATTGACACTAATGATGATAATAATAATGACGAATGCTATAAGATGATATGATTAATATTAACAAAAATTAATACACAAGAATTAATTATAAAATCATACACTTGTACATAGTTCATATAATTTCACCCAAAAATGAAAAAAGAAAATAAAGCAAAAATTTGTCGCGTTGTAAACAAGTCAATATCCCATTTGGATTTTCGGACAGCGGCTGGGAAATCCAAAAATGATTTTTAATGGCTTTCGCATATATCTCTAAACAAAAAGTGATATATATATTCATTCGGGATTATACGCGGATTAAAAAGAATATACTGCGGTGATCTCCCTGCTCGTTTTTTTGCTTTGTTTGTTTGTTTGTTTGTTGCTGTGGATGGGAGTGTGATGTTGTGCTTGTTGCGAATTTCTTTAGCTCAGTGGATGGGAAGTGCTGTTCAGGTCTGTATTAGTCGTAAGGACACACAGACACGCATACACACACACACACACACACACACACACACACACACACACACACACCACACACACACACACACACACACACATACATATATTATATATATATATATATATATATATATATATATATATATATATATATATATATATATATTATATCCCTTTCCCTCTATTCTCCCCACCCCTCCCCTTCCCCTCTTCCCTCCCTCAACACTCTACACCCCTCCTCTTCCCCTTCTTCCACTCCCCCCCTCCCCCTCTCCCTTTCCCTCCCCCCCCACGCAAAATTCATCTCTACCCAACCATCCGCGCAGAGGTAGGCAGCTTTCCTAACCTCCCCTTCCCCCTCCCTTCTTTCCCCCTTCCCCCTCCCCCTTTTCCCCCCTCCCCTCCCCCCCACGAGCAATGCGGCAAGGCACGTCCTCTGTAGCTTTTTTTCCCCTAACCTCTCTCTCTCCCTCACGAATTCCGAATAGAGTAAGAGCAAAGAGGAATAAAGTAAGGTGTAGGCTTGCGGGTTCTCGGTCTTCAGGGGGGGGTTGTGAGGGGGGTTGTGGGGGGGGGGTTGAGGGGGGGTTGTGAGGGGGGGAGGAAATAGGGTTTCCGTTTTGGGTGGGAGGAGGGGTGGGGTGGGTGGATGGGTGGGTGGGTGAGAAGGGTGGAGGGAGGGAGAGTTGGTGGGGTTGGAGGGTGGTGAGGTGGGTGGGTGAGAGGGGTGTTGGGGTTGAGGGTGGGGAGAGCTGGTGGGAGAGGGAGAAGAGATGGAGGAGGGAGATGAGGGTGAGGGAGAGTGGGGGGTGAGAGGTGTTGGGGTTGAGGGTGAGGAGAGCTGGGTGGAGGGGAGATGAGGGTGAGGGAGAGTTGGTGGGTGGGGTGGATGGGGGGAAGAAGGTAGTTGGGGTTGAGGTGAGGGAGATCTGGTGGGGGAAGGGAGAAGAGAGGAGGTGGGGTGATAGAGAGAGGGAGGAGGGGAGGATGAGGTGGGGAGGGAGAAGAAGGGGTGGGGGATAGGAGAAGGAGGAAGGGGAGATGAGGGTGGGAGGGAGAAGGAAGGAGGTGGGAGATAGAGAGAGGGAGGAGGGGAGTGAGGGTGGGGAAAGAATATGGGAAGCAGGGCTAGAGAGATTGGTGGTTGGGAGGAAAGTGGGGAATATAGGTGTAGAAGATGAGGAAAATGGTGGGGTACGAGGATAAAGTAGAAAAAACACAAAAAACGAAAAACGACCTTAAATAAGATGACAAAAAGAAAAAAAAAGAGAAAAGAAAAAGAAAAAAAGAAAAGAAAAGAAAAGAAAAAAGAAATGAAAAGAAAAGAAAAGAAAAAAAAGAAAAGAAAAGAAAAGAAAAGAAAAGAAAAGAAAAAAAGAAAAGAAAAGAAAAGAAAAGAAAAGAAAAGAAAAGAAAAGAAAATTAAAGAAAAGAAACAAGAAAGAAAAGAAAAGAAAAAACAGAAAAAACAACAAACAAACAAAATCCTGAATATGCAAATTTCATTTCTAAATTTAGAAGGTTCTGCAAAGGTGAGACGACCGCTATCTTCAAGGTGTGAATAACTATTAGACTCTTATCCCCTCTTGTTTTCCTTTTCATTCATTCTATCATTTTTCTTCTCCTTCTCCTCTTCCCGTCTCTTTTCTCCCCCCCTGTTTCTCTGGTTTGTTTTGTTTTTTAACACATCTTCTTGTCTCTCTCTCTCTCTCTCTTTTTGCAACTCTCTCTCTCTTTTTTTCTCTTTCTTTCTCTTCTCTCTCTTCTCCTGCTCTCTATTTTTCTCTCTCTCTTCCCATTCTAATTTTCCCTGTCTTCGCTTCTTATTGTCTCGCTCTCAGCGCCCCCTCCCTTCCCCTTCCCCCACTCCCTTTCCCCTCTCCCTTCCTCCACCTTTCCCTTCCCATCCCCTCCCTCCTTCTTTCCTCTCCTTTCCCCTCTCTCCCTCCTTCCTCCCCTCCCTCCCATCCCTTCCATTTCCTTCCTCTCCCTCCCCTTTCCATCCTTTCCTTCTCCCCTCTCTCCCTTTCCTTCCTTCCTCCCCTCCCCTCCCTTTTCCCTCTCTCCCTTCCTTTTCTCCCTCCCTTCCCTTCCCATCCCCTCCCTTCTCCTCCCTCCTCCCTTCCCTTTCTCCCTCCCCCTCCTATCCCCTCCCTCCTTCCCTTCCCTTCTCCTTCTCCCTCACTCCCATTCCATCCTTCTCCCTTCTCCCTCTTTCTCCTTCTCCCTTCCCTTTCCTACCCCCCTCCCCTTCTCTCCCCTTCCCTCTCCTCCTTCCTCTCCGCCTCCCCTCCCCTTCTCCTCTCTCCCTCTCCCTCCCTTTCCCCTTCTCCCTTCCCTTCCCTCCCCTCCCCTCTCCCTTCCCCCTCCCTACCTCTTTACCGAAAATGAATGTGGGTTGAATTTCTGGTGTTGTGTGCGCTGTGTGGTTTTATTGCCTTGCTACCTCGAGTGGTATTAAAGATTTGCGTTTTCGCTAATGAATGAATACCCGCAGACTTGTATGAGTCGGTTGTACGCGAAACAGAAGCCTGTGCATTTTACATTTTCTTCTGTTTTTTTTGTCTTTTTTCTTTCATTTTGGTTGCGTGTATTTATTTGTCTTTCTGTGTCATTTTTTCTTCTTTTTTTTGTCTTTTTCTTTCCTTTGGGTGCGTGTATTTATTTGTCTTTCTGTGTCTTTGTCTGTTTGTTTGGATCTGTTGTTTGTATTTGTCGTCTGGTCCTTTGGTCCTCCTCCACTCTGTCTCTGTCTCTTTGTCTCTCTGTCTCTGTCTGCTTGCGCCCGTGTGTCTGCCTGTCTGTCTCTCTGCCTGTCTATTCTCACTGTCTGTCTTCTTCTCTTATCTTCCTCCCCTATTTATCTTTTCTCCCAACTGTCATGTCTGTCTCTCTATCTCTATTTGTCTGTTTGTCTGTCTGTCTTTCTCTCTCTGTCTGTCTGTCTGTCTGTCTTCTGTCTCTCTCTCTCCCTCTCCCCTCCCCCTCTCTCTCTTTTTCCCTTCTTTTCTCCCTCTCTCTCCCCTCCCTACTCCTCTCTCTCTCTCTCTCTCTCTCTCTCTCTTTTTCTCTCAACCCTTCCTGTCTATTACTTAAAGAAATCAAACATCACATCTCTCTCCCATCTAAGACAACCCCAAAGATGTAAACAAAACAAACCTCACTTCAGTAAACTTAGTAAGCTCTCTGTCAACAACAACTTTACCCACAACAACAAAAACAACAACAAAGAACAATTAATGAACAAAGAAGTGAAATAAATGGAATAACTGAGAACTAAGGATTAAACACTATGTTTTGGAGACACACAAGAAAGAAAAAAGAAAAGAAAAAGAAAATATTACACGCAATATAGTCTTTCTTGGAGATATATTGTTATCAATTAGTAAAAAGGTAAGTTTACGTGTGGTTTCGTTCTTGAAATATACGTTGGGGTAGGTATGCTGTTTAAGAGAATAGCATAGTAGGTTGTTGTGTGATATAATAAACTTTATTGTTTTTTTTTTTATGCTGAAATGTTTATGTGTTTGTTTGTATGTGCGTGGGTGTGTTTATTGTGTGTTTGTTTATTTGTCAGTTTGTTCGTGTTTGAGTGTGTTTGCATGTGTACAAATGCACTCACCAGATCTCTCTCCCTCTCTCTCTTTCTTTCTTCCTCTCTCTCTCTCTGTCTTCTTACTTTTTCTCTTTCTTTCTCTTCTCTTCTTTCTCTCTCTCCTTCTCTCTCTTTCTGTCTGTCTGTCTGTCTGCCTCTCTCTCTCTTTCTCTCCCACTTTCTGTCTCTCTCTCTCTCTCTCTCTCTCTTTCTGTCTGTCTGTCTCTTCTCTCTCTCTTTCTGTCTGTCTATCTCTTTCTGTCTGTCTGTCTGTCTGTTTTGTATCTCTCTCTCTCTCTTTCTCTCTCTCTCTCTCTCTCTCTCTCTCTGTTCCTTAAGAAAAAAATAATCCTCAACAAAATATCTATCTTAAAGAATCTTTACAAGGAAAAATATCCACATATTTTCTAAGTAGATGTCTTAGGAGATAAAACACATTCTTCGGAGCTAACCCAGGCGAAACTAAGGCGTATTGAGGAAGAAAAATTGGGAAAAAATAGACGCCTTTTTCTAAAGTGTAAGATTTTATTTTTTTTATTTTTTTAGGCCTAGGCTTTCGACTGGAAGGTTTGGAGAATCGAAGGGGAAGGAGAGGGGAGGGGACGAATAAAGAACGGGAAGGGGAGGAAGAGGGAATAAAACGAAGGGTGAAGAAATGAAGAAAATGGAACATACACAATAACAAACAAACAAACAAACAAATAATCTTATCTTTCCACAGCATCTTTTCCCGACACTCGAGATCACGTGACCCCCCGTGGCACGAAGGACCGAGTGGAGGAGAGTGCCACGCCCCGATGGCACCCGATGGCACTGGGTCTGGTCAGGATGGAAAGGACTCCGTCGCTGGCACTCTACACGTGGCAGCGCTGATTGCCATGAGGGTGAGAGTGCCAGGGAAGGAGAGAAGGAAAGGAGGGGTAGAAGGAAGGAGGGAGGGAGGGAGGAGGAGAGGGAGGAGGGAGGGAGGAAGGAGGGAGGAAGGAGGGAGGGAGGAGGAGGGGAGGAGAAGAAAGAAAGAAAGAGAGAGAGAAGAGAGAGAGAGAGAGAGAATAGAGATAGATAGAATAATAAGAAATGAACAGAGAGAGATGACAGAGAGAGATGACAGAGAGAGAGAGAGAGAGAGGGAGAGAGAGAGAGAGAGAGAGAAGAGAGGAGAGAGAGAGAGAGAGAGAGAGAGAGAGAGGAGAGAGAGAAGAGTGAGAGAGATGAAGAGAGAGAGAGAGAGAGAGGGACATAGGAAGAGAGGAGAGGAAGGAAGACACAGAGACACAGAGAGAGACAAGACAGACAGACAGAGAGAGAGAGAGAGAGAAGAGAGAGAAGAGAGAGAGAGAGAGAGAGAGAGAGAGAGAGAGAGAGAGAGAGAGAGAGAAGAGAGAGACAGAGAACAGAGAGACAGAGAGAGAGACAGAAGAGACAGAGAGAGAGACAGAGAGAGACAGAGAGACAGAGAGAGACACACAGACAGACAGAAAGAGAAGGAAAGAGAGAGAGAGAAAAGGATAATGATAATAACGAGTGTTGGAACCCCTCTCTCTCCCTCCAGCATCACCTTCTGAAACGGCACTGCTAAACGGTGCCACTAAATGGCCCTCCTACCTGGGGGCCCTTCCCTGTCCCAGTGCCAAATTTGATCAGTAGTAGCTTGGGCAAATGGCACTATAAATGGTGTCATTGAGTCCAAATGGCGCGGCTGACGGTTGGCACTCCTCCCAAACGACCCCACTGACTGGTGGCACCGATTCCCAAATAGTACTCTGGGGCGCTGTTTTCTTCTTGCTAATATTTCTCATACAAAAAAGATGGAGAAGAAGAAGAAGAAGAAAAAAAAAAAAAAAAAAAAAAAAAAAAAAAAAAAAAAAAAAAAAAAAAAGATAAAATATCTCTTTATATCGTTGTTGCTAAGATTTTTTTTTCTCTATTTTTCTCTTTATACGTTGTTGGTATTATTTCTTTTCTTCTTTTTTCCTCTTTATACGTTATTGCTATTATTTTTCTTCTTCCATTTTCTCTTTATACGTTGTTTTATTATTGTTTTTATTTATTTATTTTTCCATTTTTCTCTATATACGTTCTTGCTATTATTTTCTTCTCCATTTTTCTCTTTATACGTTATTGCTATTACTTTTTCTTCTCCATTTTCCTTATAGATCAATACTTATTCTTGCATTATGGAAAAAAAATCGTTGTAAATCCCCCACTTCGTTATAGCCTCACAATGTAAACTATCGCAATCTATATAAATCTAACACGGAATATAAACCTTAATAATACAATTTTACGATTTATTTTAACTCTGCTTTACTCTTTATCTCTTATCGATTTATTTTAAGCGTTCTCCCTGTTCACTCTCTTATCGATTTCTGTTTTATTGTCACAAGATACGATCTCTTCAGAAACTCGAGCCTGTGATAAGAATATTTCTGGTTTAATATTATCATTATTGTGTATCAGGAAAGGGTTTCAATTCTGATAAGTGGGATGGAAATTTAATTATCGAGGGAAGTTGAAGCACAAACTCATTGGAGAAAAATAGAAAAAATAGAAAAAAAGAATAGCTTAAGTTTTGATAAAGATTTTGACGAAGAGGAGGAGGAAGAAGAAGAAGGAGAAGAAGAAGAAGAAAGCTTTGAGAAAAAGGATTTTTTTTTTCTCTCTCTCACTTTAGGTTATCGAACTTTCGGGAAGCCTTAGCCTGATCGTTATTGTGTTTCCTTCTATTCCCTCCGTTTATCAGCGTTTTGGGAATTCTCCTTTCGTTTCTTAGCTCCCTCTTTCTCTCGCTTGAAAAATCCTAGAATCCTGAAATGGACGAGAAGGATCTACGATTTAAGGCTTATATATCCTCACGACTTTCTCTTCTCCTCCTTTTCTTCTTCTCTCTCTCCTTGTCTTTATTCCTTTTTTGTTCTTTATACCCCTTTTCTTGCCTTTTTCCTTTCTTCCCATTTTCTTTTCTTCACGCATTCTCTGTCTTTCCTTCCTTCCCTTTTTTATCTTTTTCTCTCTCACCTCCATCCTTCTGTCCTTCTCCTCCCTTTCTTCTCTCTCCTTTTGCTCTCTTCTCTCTCCTCCTATCTCCTTTCTTCTTCTCCCGTCTTCTTTATATTCTTCTCTCCTTCTCTCTCTCTTTCCCCATCTTTCTTTCATTTTTTTTCTCTATCCAATTCCCTCACTCCCCCCAATTAATACTCTTTTCCTCTCTTCCTCCATTCTTACTTTCTTATTTCCCTCTCAGTCTTCTATTTCCTCTCCCCTCTCTCCCTCCTTCTCTCACTCCCCATTCCCAATTCTCCCTTCCTCCTCTCCCCTTCTTCTTCTTCTTCTTCCCCCTTTCTCCTCTCCCCTTCTTCTCTTCTTCTTTTTTCTTCTTTCCTTCCTCCTTCCCTTCTTCTTTCTTCTTCTTTTCTTCTTCTTCTTCTTCTTCTCTCTTCTTCTTCTTCTTCTTTCCCCTCTTTCCCTATCCTCCCCCCCCCCCGTCTCCATTCTTTCTCCCGTCTGAATAATCTGCCTCTAATTACAAAATTCAATTCTCTTTACTCTCATTGCTTCAAAAAAGAAAGAAAAAAGAAAGAAGAAAAAAAAGCAACAACAGTGATTAAACAATTTTAAAATGTAATATAATCTGGCTTCATTTTACTCTCTATAACGATGAGAGATTATTATCATAGAGATTATTACCGAAAACATCTTACACACACACACACTAACACACACACCCACACACACACATACCACACATACACACACACACAACACCCACACACACACACACACACACACACACACACACACACACACACACACACACTCACACACACACACACACACACACACACACACAAACACACACACACATACACACACAAACACACACACACATACCACACACAAACACCAAACCAAACACACACACACAACACACACAAACCACACACACCACACACACACACACACACACACACACAAAACACACACACACACACACACACACACACACACCAACACACACCCACACACAATACTCGCTAAAGCAACTTCGACATAAAAACATCAATAAAAAACATTACCAAACATCAGCAACAACAACAACAACATCAACAATTTCATTTCCTTAAAAGGAGCGACGTTACTTCCTCCTCCACCACCAACACCAACACCAACCAACAACACACCAACAACAGCATTACAAAAAAAAAAAACAACCTTTTCACCACCACTATCAATAACAACAAAGAATAATAATTAAAATCAACAACAAAATGTCAACTTCACCATCACCACAACGTTACAAAGGACACGAGAAAAACACGTGCAGATAAAAAAGAAAAAAGTAAAAAAAAAAAAAAACAACACACCAAAGAAAAGAAGAAAAAGAAACAAAAAAAAAAACAACAAAAAAAAACTAACACAAACATACAAACAAAAAACGCACATAGGGAAAGAAGATAAAAAACAAAGAAAAAAACAAACAAAAACACACAGAAAATAATAAAAAAAACACAAAACCCAAAAATCAAAACAAAACAAAAAACAAACAAACAAAAAAGGACAATTCAGTCCAACAATGACCGTAACTTCGCGCTCCGGGAAGTTATTAGCGCGCGAGCAGAGGCCACGCAACCCCCCCCGCTGGTTACGGGCGCGACCGCTGATCACAGCTGGATTACGAGTCGATCCCCGGGATTGTGAGGGGCGGGGAGGCGGGGTGAGGGGGGAGGGAGAGTGAGAAGTGGAGGGGAAGGGGGTGGAGGGGAGGAGGGCGGGGGGGTTGAGGAAGGGAGGGGATGGGTGAGGGGGGAGGGAGGGGGAAGGGGAAGGGGGGAAGGGGAAGGGGGAAGGGGAAAGGGGAGGGGAGTGACAACTAGGAGGGGGCTGGTGAAGGGGGCTGAGGGAGAGGGTGTGAGGAGAGGTAGTGAGAAGTGAGGAGTGGAAGGGGAAGGGAAGCTGGTGGGAAGGAGCGGAGGGGAGGGAAGGGGGGGCGGGAGACGATTGGAAATGGTGAGCACAGAAGTGAAATACTGAGAGCGTTCTGATTGGGAGTGCGTGGTATGCGTGCATCCTCGACTTCAAGAAGTGGGTATTCTTATATGTGTACGTGGGAATTATATATATATATATATATATATATATATATTATATATATATAATATATATATTATATATATATATATATTAATATATATATATATGTAAATGTATATACATACATATATAAATGCAGTGTGTGTGTGTGGTGTTGTAGTGATAATATATAAAGAGAGAGAGAGAATAGAGATAGCAAGATAGACAGGGAGAAAGTAATAAGCGACAAAGAGAGAGAGAGAAAGAAAAAAAGAAGGAAAAATCGAGGAGACGACAGACAAGTGAAGAGGGGAGGGAGAGGGACATACCTGGGCAATTAAACTTCCTTTCCATGGGGAAGTACTCCTACCTTTCGCCTCCCCCCCACTCCCCCCTCCCCCCTCTCTGCCTCCAAGTTGTCTGACCCTCCCCCCCCCCTTCCCCCGTCTCTTCCTCTCCATCTGCTGTTCCTCCCAAACACTCGCTTTTATCTATCTATTGCGATGTGCTGGTCACGTGATTTATAATATATATTTACAATACAGTTTGTCAAAATATGATTCTTATGCATTATCCTCCACCAGCTGCTTTAAAAACTTCCACCAGCTGCCTTAAAAACTTCCACCAGCTGCCTTAAAAACTTCCACCAGCGCCTTAAAAACTTCCACCAGCTGCCTTAAAAACTTCCACCAGCTGCCTTAAAAACTTCCACAGCTGCCTTAAAAACTCCACCAACTTCAGATTAGATATTGAAGCCTTATAACCCGGCCTGTGTTTTAGTGTCCCTCCCCCCCCTCCCCCCTCCATAGCGGCGTAAGGAGCTCTAGTAAGCCCGTACTTATAAAACCTTTCGATAGTGCTGGCGAAAGGTTTTATAAGTAACGGCGATCGGGAATTCGTACTATTAAAGTATGACAAGTGTTCGTCAGCCGATCTTTCGTCAGCGCTTGGCGAAAGATCGTACTGGAACAGCCTGGCGAAGCAAAGTCGCGAGAGCTCTCCCTTTCCCGTGTTTGAATACCATTTCTTGCCCTTAAATTATAAATAGTAACATATTTGCGCATGATAGGATGTAGGAATCACATGGTAATTTTGGAATATCTGAAAATCACAATTTATTATGAGAACAACGTAAATACGTAGTTTTTTTTTTCAAATCTTCGATGTTCCAGTCGAGAGGCTCAAGACATCAGCTGTATTTTGTAGGATACATAATACGTCATCACCTTTATAACCATAATCATTCTCAATAATACAGCACGCAATGCATCAACTTACGAGCATATTGTAACAGCACCACCTCCTCTCTCTCTCTCTCTTTTTCTCTCTCGCTCTCTCCTTCTTTTTCCTCTTCTCTCTCTCTCTCTCTCTCTCTCTCTCACTCACTCCTTCTCTCTCTCGCCTCTCCCTTCTTCTTCTTCTCTCTCTCTCTCTCTCTCTCTCTCTCTCTCTCTTCCTCTCTCTCTCTCTCTCTCTCTCTCTCTCTCTCTCTCTCTCTCTCTCTCTCTCTCTCACTCCCTCTTCTCTCTCTCTCTCTCTTTCTCTCCTTCTTCTTCTCTTCTTTCTTCTTCTTCTTCTTCTCTCTCTCTCTTCTCTCTCTCTCCTTCTTCTTCTTCTTCTTTCTCTCTCTCTCTCTCTCCCTCCCTCTCTATCTCCCTCCCCCCTTCTCGCCTCCCTCCCTCTCTCCTCCCTCTCCCCCCCCTCTTTCTCTCCGTGACACAGAAACTAAATCGTTCGTACAGGTCCTATGACACCCCCGTATGACACGCTCCCGACAGAGGGTTATGTGAAGGTCTTGTCATAGATCACTAAGGTTGAGACATTTCCATCACCGCCTCCCATTATTGTGTGTCAAATGAGTGATTCATAGTTATTGTCGGGTCGTTGTTATGGGTGTGTAGGGGAGGAGGTGTCGTGGTGTGTGTAGGAGGGGGTGTTGTGTTATTTTGGGGGGTATATGAGGAGTTGTTGTAGTTTTTTGGGTTGTTATGAGGAGTAGGTGTAGTTTTTTTGGTTGTTATGAGTTGTATTTTTTTTTGGTTGTTTATGAGGGTTGCTGTATTTTTTCGGTTGTTTTATGAGGAGTTGTAGTTTTTTTTGGTTGTTTATGAGGAGTAGGTGTAGTTTTTTGGTTGTTTATGAGGAGTAGGTGTATTTTTTTTTGGTTGTTTATGAGTTGTAGTTTTTTTGGTTGTTTATGAGGAGTAGGTGTATTTTTCATGGTTGTTTATGAGGAGTTGTAATTTTTTTGGTTGTTTATGAGGAGTTGCTGTAGTTTTTCGATTGTATCTGAGGAGAAGGTGTAGTTTTTTGGGTTGTTTATGAGAAGTTGCTGTAGTCTTTGTTGTCTGTGAGTTGTATCTTTGTTGTTGTATACAAGTAGTTTTTAATTTTTTTGTTGTTGTTTATAAGGTATTGTGGTTTTGGATGTAAAACGAGTAGTTGTTGTCTTTGTTATGTACGAGTTCTTCCTATTTTTTTCCCTCTCTTCCTCTCCTGTCTCTCTGTTCCTCCCCCTCTTCCACTCCTCTCCTCCACCCCAACATCCTTTCCCCTCTCCCCAGCTCCACATTTCCCTCCCTACCTTCTCGTTTCCTCTCTTCTCTCTCTCTCTCTCTCTCTCTCTCTCTCTCTCTCTCTCTCTCTCTCTCTCTCTCTCTCTCTCTCTCTCTCTCTCTCTCTCTCTCTCTCTCTCTCTCTCTCTCTGTCTCTGTCTCTCTCTCTCTCTCTCTCCCCTCCTCGTCCCTAACCCCCAGTCCCTCCTTCCCCTCACTCTCCTAAGGTCCTTCCCTCCACCTCTTATCCCTCTTTTCACTCCCTCTTCATTTCTTTCTTCTGGTACCTCCTCCACCCCCTCCTTACCCTACCTGCTTCCACATTCTCATCTTCCTTTCCCCTCAACCACCCACACTCCCTCTCCCCACTTCCTCTTCCCCCTTCCATCCTTCCAACCCACTCCCCTCTCCTCCCTCCTTCCCCCTCTCCTCCTCCTTCCTCCACTCCCTCTCCTCCCTCCCACCCTCCCCTCCTTCCCCTTCCTCCCACCCTCTATCCTCCCTCCTTCTCCATACCTCACCTCCCCTCTCCTCCTCCCTCCATCCTCCCTCCTACCCATACCCTCACCTCCCTTCCCCTCTCCTCCCTCCCACTCCCCTCCTCCATTCCTCCCAACCTTCTCCTCTCTCCCATCCTCCCTCCTTCTCCCATACCCTCACCTCCCCTTCCTCCCTCCTCCCACCCTCCCTTCCCCTCTCCTTCCCCTCCCTCCATCCTCCATCCTCCCTCCTTCTCCCATACCCTCCCTCCCTCTCTCCTCCCACCCTCCCTCTTCCCTCCCACCCTCTGTCCTCCCTCCTTCTCCATACCCTCACCTTCCCTCTCCTCCTCCCTCTTCCACCTCCCTCCTCCCATCCTCCCTCCTTCCCCTATACCCTCACCTCCCCCCCTCCATCCCCCCCTCCTTCCCCCACTCCCAACCTCCCTCCCCCCTCCCACCCCCTCCCTCCCACCCTCTGTCCTCCCTCCCTCCCATCCTCCCTCCTTCTCCCATACCATACCCTCTCCTCACCTCCCTCCCCCACTCCCCCCTCTCCTCTCTTTCCCTCCCCCCCCTCCTACCACCCACCCCCTCCAGCTTCGGAATTGGAGTTCAATCAGGAATCCCCGGGAATGGATCATCTGAAGTGTCGATGCGTGGCAATATTTGATGAGGCGGAAACAACGAGTGATGGCGACGTCCAAAAATTCATCCTTTTTTAAACGCTGGGATGCTTCTTTTTTTTTTTTATTATTTTTTTTATTTTTTTTTTGGAGGGTGGGGTGGGGTGGAGGGGGTGGGGTGGGGGTTGGGGAAGGGTGGGGGTGGGGGGAAGGGTGGGAGGGTGAGGGGGGTTTTTGTCGGATATGTTCTTTTGTTTTTTTGTTCATTTTTTTTTTGTTTTTGTTTTGCTCTTGTTTTTGCTTTTGTTTTTCTTTTTTTTTTGTCTTGGTTTCTGTGTTTTCTGGTTCTTGATTTTTCTTGGCTTATTTTGTTTTGTTTTTATGCTTAGTGCTTATTTTTTTTTTTCTAAAGAAATTTATTCACAGCATCGTGATACACACACACACACACAACACACACACACACACACACACACACACACACACACGACACACAACCACACACCACACACGCACACACACACACACACACACCACACACCACACACACACACACACACACACACAAACACACACACAGCACACGACACACACACACGCACAATTTATCTGTATTGGTTTCCTTTCTTTTGTATTTCTTTAACACTTATTTTATCAATTCTTCTGTGAATGCCAAACGGGGAGATGAATTAAAGGAATAGAAGAAAGAGGAAGAGAAGGCGATTGATGATGATAAAGGTGATAATCTCATAATTACAAATAGAAAATCAGTTCTATTGAAAGTTTTTCTTCTCTTATGAAATAACAAAAGAATATCAGCAAAATGGATAAAAAGGGAGAATAGGAGGAAGAGAAGAAGGAGAGAATGAGTGGGAGGAGGAGAGGACGGACGGAAAAGGGGGGAAAAGGAGAGAAGAAGGGAGAGAAAGGAGGGAAATGGGAGAAGGGAAGAGAAAGAAGAGAGAGAGAGAGAGAGAGAAGGAGAGAGAGAGAGAGAGAAGGAGAGAGAAGAGAGAGAGAGAGAGAGAGAGAGAGAGAGAGAGAGAGAGAGAGAGAGAGAGAGAGAGAGAGAGAGAGAGAGAGAGAGAGAGAGAGAGAGAGAGAGCGAGAGAGAGAGAGAGAGAGAGAGAGAAGAGAGAGAGAGAGAAAGAGAGGAAGAAAGAAAGAAGAACGTTAGAAGAAGGAAAGAAAAGGGAGAAAGAGAGAAAGAAAAGGAGAGAGAAGGAAAGCAAGAAGGAGGAGGAGAAGGAGGAATAGTTTAGCTTCGATGATTCATGAGAAAGGAAGGAGATAAATGACCTTAATTGACCTTAAATGACCTCTGTTTCTCGTTGTTTTGGGCTGAGATTTATTCCGTTTTTCTCTCTCCTCTCTTTCTGTTTTTCTCTATTTTCTTCCGCTGTCTCTTTGTGTTTTGTTTTTTTCCTTTTTGTTGCTTTGTTTTCTCTTTCTTTTTGTTTCTGTCTCTTTTCTTTGTTTATTTCTCTTTTTCTTTGTTGTCTCTTTCTGTTTTTTTTTTTTTTTTTTTTTTATTTTATTTTGTTTTCTCCTTCTGTTTCTTTCTCTCTTTTCATTTATTGTCTTTTTCTATCACTTCCTATCTTAATCTACTGTTTCTTTCTGTTTCTTTTTCTCTTTTCCTTTGCTCTCTCTTAGCTTTTCTCTCTTCTTCCTCCCTTCTGTCTTTCTTTCTTTCTCCATCGCCTTCTCATAAAATTTTGAATTTTGAATTTTCTCTCTCTCTCTTTATCTTCTTTTTCTTCCATCTCTTTGCGTATTCACAATTCTTCTCTGCCTTGTCTGTTTCTCCCTTTCTTACTACTAATTCTTTCGTTTTTCTTTTCCTTTTTCTTAGCTTTTCCTGTCTCCCTCTCTTCCTTTTACCGGTTTCTATGTCTACATCGTTTGTTTTCTCGCCTTATCTTTGTTTTTCTTGTTTTACAATCCCCTCTTTCTCTCTCACTCAGTCTTATTCTGTCTGTTTGTCTGTCTATCTGTCTCTCTTCCTGGTTATCTGTCTGTTCTCTATTTCCTTACATTTCACTTCTTTCCAATTCCTTTTCATTTCTGTCTGTCTGTCTTTCTCTCCTTTTCTCTCTGTCTGTATGTCTATCTGTCTTTCTGTCTCTGTCACTTCTATTTCCTGTTTCTTGCAAATTCCTTATCATCTCTGTCTGTCTGTCTATCTGTCTATCTATCTATCTGTCTGTTTATTTCTTTATTCTATCATTTCATCTGTTTCGCGTCAACTCTATAATCTTGTCTGTCTATCTGTCTTTCTCTCTGTATGTCTATCTATCTGTCTGTTTGTCTGTCTGTCTTTCTATCTGTCTGTCTGTTTTTCTCTTTCTCTCTGTCTTCATCTGTCATTCTATCGGTCTTTCTCCTTTTCTTCTGTCTATCTATCTATCTGTCTTTCTCTTTCTCTCTGTCTATCTGTCTGTCTATCTCTCTGTCACCTCCATTTCCTATGATTTAATCTGTTTCTTGCCAGCCCTTCATCCCTACCTGTGTTTGCAACACCTGTTCACCCAATTAGAATATCTCAAGCGTGCAAGAGGGTGCAGCAAAGAGGCAACAGCTGACTCTCGAGACTAATCAGCTGTTTTTTGTTTACCTTTTCTCTCTCGTTATTGCTTCAGAGTTCTGTTTTGTCTTCTTGTTCTCGTCTGTGTGGGTTTCCTCTCGTGCGGCGCTCATGTCTGTAGTTTCACTTCTGAATCATTTTCGAATTATTCTGCACTTCATATCAAAGTTAATTCACACATACACACACAGACATACATACACACACACACACACACACACACACACACACACGCACACACACACACACACACACACACACACACACACACGCACACACACACACACACACACACATACACACACACACACACGTACACACACACATATATGCATATGTGTATACATATAATGAAATGCATCTCATGCATCTCCTACGTTTTGAAATTATTAATTCTCATTCCTATTTCTTTTCTTTCTTTTCTTCCTCCACTTCTCTTTCTGTCTCCGATTCTCATTATCGCCACGGCTCCTCATATTCTTCTTGACTTTCCTTCTTTCTCGTTTCTTAAACCTTTTTCTTTCTTTTCTTTTCTTGACTAACCCCCTTTCCCATGTCCGACCCCCTGTCTGCCCCACCCCCACTCCAACCCCCCTCCTCTCTCAATTCCTACTCCCCCGTTTTTTTTGTTTTTATTTTGCCTACCTTTCATGACCCCCCCCCTCCCACCCAACTAGTTTACACCCCTGCCCCCTGCTCCCCTCCTCCCCCCCTCCTTCCTACTCAACCACTTTACCCCCCCCTACCCCTTCACCCATAGCCCTCCCCACCTCCACTCCTCCCACCCCCTCCCAACCCAACCACCCCTTCCCCCTCCCCCCCGACCCCCTCTCCCCCCAGGTTCTCCCCCAGATGATCCCTCCTCTCCACCCAACCACTTTACCCCTTCCCCCTCCTCTCCCCCAGGACCCTCTCCCCCCCACCCCTCCCTTTCCCCCAGTTGACCCTTCCTCCCCATGACCCTCCCCTGACCCCCCTCTCCCCCCCAGATGACCCCCTCTCCCCTCCCAGGTGACCCCCCTCCCTCCTCCCCCCTCTCCCACCCCCCCCCAACCCCTCCCCCAACCCCTGCCTCATCCCCCCCAGATGACCCCCTCTCCCCCTCCCCCCCCCTCTGACCCCCTCCCCACCCCCCTCGCCCCCTCGCGGTAAGAGCAGATGCTGGTAGGTCTCCGTCACCGCGTCACCCTCCATTGGGGAGCTTATCGTCCTCCGTGAAGGGACACGCTTTCTTTCGCACTCCATTTCTTCACTTCTCTCCCTTCTTCTTCTTCTTTTTCTTTTTCTTCTTTCTTCTTCTTCTTCTTTTTCTTATTCTCTTGTTGTTTTTTTTGTTGCTTTCTTTACCTCTCTTCTGCTTCTTTCTTCTTCTTCTTCTTGTCTCCTTCGTGTTTTTTTTTCTTTGCTACTTTCTTCATCTCTCCCCCTTCTTCTTCTTCTTCTTCTTCTTCTCTTCGTTTTTTCTTTGCTCATTTCATCTCTCTCTTTTTTTTCTTCTCCTTCTTCTTGTCTCCTTCGTGTTTTTTTTTTCTTTGCTACTTTCTTCACCTCCCTTCTTCACTTCTCCCCTTCTTCTTCTCTTCTTCTTCTTCTTCTTCTTGTCTCCTTCTTTTTCTTATTCTCGCGTTTTGTTTTTTGTTGCTTCTTTACCTCTCTTCTTCTTCTTCTTCTTTTTCTTCTTTCTCTTCTTCGTGTTTTTTTTTTTTTGCTCATTTCTTCACCTCTCGCTTCTTCTTCTTCTTCTTCTTCTTTTGTTTTTTCTTATTTGCTTGCTTTCTTCTTTTTTTTCTTCTTCTTCTTTTTCTTCTTTCCTTCGTGTTTTTTTTTCTTTTGCTCATTTCTTCACCTCTCGCCTTCTTCTTCTTTTTCTTCTTGTCTTCTTCGTGTTTTTTTTTCTTTGCTCATTTCTTCACCTCTCGCCTTCTTCTTCTTCTCGTCTTCTTCGTGTTTTTCTTTGCTTCATTTCTTCACCTCTTCTTCTTCTTCTTCTTTTTCTTTTTCTTTTTTCTTCTTCTGTGTTTTTTTTCTTTGCTCATTTCTTCACTCTCGCCTGTCTTCTTTGTTTTTTTTGCTCATTTCTTCACTTCTCGCTTTTTCTTCTTCTTCTTTTTCTTCTGTCTCCTTCTCTTTTCTTCGTCTTTTTCTTTTTCTTCTTCTCCTGTTTCTTTCCTTGCTTTCTTCTTGTCTTTTTCTTCTTCTTTCTTTTTTTCTTTTGCTTCTTCTTTTCTTCTTATCGTGTTTTTTTGTTTGTTCGCTTTCTTTACCTCTCCCCCTTCTTCTTCTTCTTTTTCTTTTTGTCTCCGTGTTATTTTTTCTTGTTTGCTCACTTCTTCACCTCTCTCCTTCTTCTTCTTCTTTTTCTTATTCTCGTGTTTTTTTTTGCTCGCTTTCTTCTTCTCCTTCTTCTTCTTGTCTCCTGTTTTCTTCTTATCGTCGCTTCTTTTTTCTTTTCCTTGCTTGCTTCTTCTCCTTCCCTTCCTCCCTTCTTTCCTTCGCTTTCTACTTCTTTTTCTTCTCCTTCTTCTTGTCTCTTTCTTCATTTTCTTCTTATCCTCGCTTCTTTTTTCTTTTCCTAACTTTCTTCTCCTTTTCGCTTTCTATTTCTTCTTCTCCTTCTCCTTCCTGTCCTTCTTCTTTATAGTCATTTGATTTTCTGTCGTATTCATCACTCTCTCTCTCTCTCTTTCTCTCTTCTCTCTCTGCTTGCCTTTCTGTCTGTCTGTCTCCCTCTCTCTCCCTCTCTATCTCTCTTTATCTCTCTTTCTTTCCCACTCCCCTTTCTCTCTATTTATTTCCTCCTAGTTCTTTATCATTCTCTAATTCGTTTTTTCTTTTATTCTTTCTTCCCCCTCTCTCCTCCTCCGTTCCTTCTATTCCCTCCATTTGCTTTTCGTATATCCTACCATTTCTCTTTTTAATTTTCGTGTTTCTCATCTTTTCTCATTTTCTCTCTCTCTCTTTCCTTTTCCGCTTCTTTGTGTTTGTCTGTCTATTGTCTGTCTGTGTGTCTGTCTGGTCTGTCTATTTGTCTGTGTCTGTCTGTCTGTCTGTCTACCTATTTATCTTTATGCCTATGTGCCTGCTTATCTGTTTCTCTTTTTAGCCTTTTTATCCATTTTCTTTAGCACCACTTATCCCTGCCTATCTCCATCCTTCTTGTCCCTTCTCTTCTTATTCCATCCTTCCCCGAAAATATTCTACCTATCTTTCACTCCCTCTTACTAATCTCTCCTTATCCCTTCATTTCCATGCTTTACTTCCCCCTCCCCCCTTCCCTTCCCCAACCACCCCTTACCCTTCTTCTTCACCCCCTTCCCTTCCCCGACCCCCTCCCCCTTACCTTCCCCAACCACCCTACCCTCCCCCCCTCACCCCACACCCCCTTACCTTCCCACCACCCTACCCTCCCCCCTCACCCCACCCCCAGTCCCTTCCCTTCCCCACCCCCCATCCTACCTTCCCAACCACCTCCTACCCCTTCCCCCCACCTCCCTTCCCTTCCCCAAACNCTGGGGGGGGTAGAGGAAGGAGGAATCGGAGGGAGGGCAGGATGGAGAGAGGAGGAGAGAGGAGAGGAGAGAGGGAGAGAGGAAAGTGCATGGAGAGGAGAGAAGGGGAAAGAGAGACCGGGGGAGGGATAAGGAGCGAGGGAGGGAAGGTATGAAGATTAGTTGGAGAGAGGAAGGAGAGGCAGGGATGGAAAGGAGAGAGGGAGAGAGGAGAGAGGTAGGGAGGGATGAAGAGGAGAGAAGGAGAGAGGAAGGCGCAGGAAGGAGAGGGAAGGGGGAGGGAGGATGAAGAGGAGGAGGGAGGGAGGAGGAGAGAGGAATGGGAGGAAGGGAGGGAGGGAGGGATGGAGAGGAGAGAGGGAGGGAGAGAGAGATGTTTGAACCAAACTTTGCTTATTAGTGTATAAATAGTATAGGATTATTATATTCTTAGTTTTTTCATACTCCTTGTTGCACGCACACACACACACACAAAGAAAATACATACATTTAGATGTGTATATATATAGCTATATGCCACACACGCATGGGACGCACGTACGCTTCCACAAACGCACACATACATACATAAATACCCCCCCCCCCCCCACACACACACTATAAAACACACACATAATCTCTCACACACAAACAAACACATACATAACAATCTCTCTCTCTCACACACACACGCACACATACACAAACAAACACAATCTTTCACACACACACACACACACACACACACACACACGCACACATACACATACAAACACACAACACAAACACAATCTTTCACACGCACGCATACACACACAACTAATACCCCCCCCCCCCACCACCTTCTCCTTCCCCCCCACAAACCCACACTCTCTATCCCTCCCCCCTTCCCTCCCCCCATTCCAACCCCCCTACAAACCCTCACAAACAACGGGACAACGCTGGCACCATCCACCCCCCCCCCCCCCCGAGTGCCACGGTGCCATCTCATTCACGTGGCTCTCTCTCTCTCTCGCGTCCTGTCGCAGCTGTGAATGGGGTGTCGGGAGGTAGGGTGAGGGCAGGGGTAGGGAAGGGGGAGTGATGAGTCTACGCTTCTACGTTCTTTCTTCTTTCTCTTTCTCTCTCTTTCTCTTTCTCCTCTCTCTCTCTCTTTCTCTCTCCTCTTTCTCTTTCTCTTTCTCTCTCTCTCTCTCTCTTTCTCTCTCTCTCTCTCTCTCTCTCTCTCTCTCTCTCTTCTCTTTTCTCTACTCCGTTGTCTCATCTTCTCTTATTCTCTATCGCTTTCTCTCTCTCATTCTCTTTCTTCTTACTCTATTGCTTCTCCTTCTCTCTCTATTTCTCTTTCTCTCTATCTCTCTCTCCTCTCCCTCCCTCTCCTCCCTCCCGCCCTCCCTACTTCTCCCTCTCCCTCTCCCTCTCGTTCTCTCGCTGTTTTTTTTCTCTCTCTCTCGCTGTTTCTCGTACTCTTTATCGCTACCTCTTTCTCTCGCAATTTCTCATTATATACTTATCTATCTTTCTATATTTCTCTCTCCTTTCTCCTCCCCTGTCTCCCTGTCTCTTTTCTCTTCTATCTTATTTCTTTTCCTCTTCTCTGCGTTTTCTCTGGTCAGCTTCCTCTTTGTTTGTTTTTATTCGTTTTCTCTTATTCACCATTCGTCCCTTTCAACTTCCTCTTCCTTCATTATTCTCTTCTGTTCCATCTGCGTCTTTCTTTTTTCTCTCTCTCCTCTCTCCCCCTTTCGTCTTTTCAATTTTCCAATCTCTTGGTATTTTATTTCCTTCTCTTGTAATTTTCATCTCTCCCTTTCTCTTCTTCTCCCCTCTCCTCGTCTATTATTCTTATTTTGTTCCTCATCTCCCCTCTTTCGCTACCCTTTCTCTTATCTCCCTTCTTCATCTTTCTTTTCCCTCTCCATTTTTCTTCCTTCTCCTCATCTCTGTTCTATCTCCCTTTTTCTTCTCTTCACCCTTTTAACCTCTCTTTATCTGCTATCCCATCTCCTCTCTCCTTCTCACTATTCCCTCTTTCTCTCCATCTTCCCTCTTTCTCCCTTCTTCCTTTCTCCTCATTTTCCCTCGCCTCATTCCCCTTACCTTCCTCATCCTCCCTTCTCTCTCTCTCCCCTCACTCCCTTTCCCCTTCCCTTTCCTCCTCCTCCTCTCTCTCTCTCTCTCTCCTCTCCTTTCATCCCACATTTCATTCTTCATCATTTTCTCTTTCCCCCCCCCCCCCTCTCCTTCCTTCTTTCTCCCCTCTTTCACTCCCTTACTTCTTATCTCCTCATCTTCCCTCAGCTCTTTTCTCCCCTCTCTCACTTCCCTCATTCCTCCTTCAATAATTCCCCTCCTCTTTTCCACCCCTCCTTCCCTCATTTTTCCTCCCCTCACCCCCTTTCTACTCTCCTTCCCTCCCCCCCTCACTCCTCTTTCTCCCCTCCTCCCCTCACATACTCCCTCCCCCCTCACCCCTTCTTTCTCCTTCTCCCTCCCTCCCTTTCCCCCCTTTCTCCCA
>NW_020870538.1:8730-11230 GCF_003789085.1 Penaeus vannamei | reverse complement strand
AAAGTGAGTGTTTTTTTCCCGCGTAAAATATATCACATGGCAAAAGTAAGCGATGTAGGCCTATGGATCCCTGAGCCTACGGGAATATGAGACGATTTAAAAAAAATGAGGATTGTGATAGTGTTATGTGAGAGGGAATTTGTACGTTAACTTTCACATATACATAGACACGCACACACGCACACACACGCGCACATATACACGTACACTTACGCTTATATGTGCACACACGCACTCGCACGCTTACGCTTACACATACACACACACATATGCACATACACAAACACACACACACACACATACACACTTACACAAACATACTTATACTCATACACACGCACACACACACATACACATATTAACGGATCAGCAAACAGCTGGATAGACAGATAAACCGATAAACAAATGTAGAGAAATACAAATCGGTTAAAATAATAATAGTAAGATATTTTCTAGCCATTTTACTATATTAATATCTCTATTCAATATATACTGAAATACTGAACACTTGAAATGCGGTTAACTTGATTCTATTTAACTTTAGAAAATAAAAACAAGAAACAATAACAAAGACAACAACAACAAAACAACAATAACAAAAACAAAACAAGAAACAATAACAAAAAAAAACAACCAAAAATAAAAAAAATACAAAAAGAGAGAATATATTTGTAAGAAGATTTTAAACTTAAAGTTAAAATTATTTAGTATCAGTTTGCAGATAATGAAAGAGATATCGATGTAAATAGAATGAGTGAAAAGCAAAAAAGAAAAATAGAATAAGTGGGAATGTAGTAGATAATGATGGGGGGGAGTGCGTGGTGGTGGGGGAGGGTGTGTGGGGGGGGGGAGGGGGTGTACGTGCGTGTGTATGGGGGGGGGGGGGGGGGTGTGATGTATGTGGGCTTGGCGTGTGTGTGGCGGGGGAGGGGGGTGTGCGTTGTGCGTGTGTGGGGGGAGGGTGTGTATGGAGGGAAGGGGTGTGTGTGCGTGTGTGGGGGGAGAAGGGGCGTGTGTGGGGGGAAAGGGGGTGCGTGTGTGTGTATGTGGAGTGGGGGATGGTGGGTGTGTGGGAGGGGGTATTGCATGTGTGGAGTGGGAAGGGGGTGTCCATGGGTGGGGGGAGGGGGGGTAGTGTGCGTGTGTACGTGCGCGGAAGGAAGGGAAAGAAAGAGAAAGTGAAGACGAAGACGGTAGAGAGAGGTGAAAAAAATCGAAGAGAGAATAAAAGAAGGAATTGGGAAAAAAATGGAAAGAGAAAGAGAGAAAGAGGAGAGAGGCACACAACCTAAAATAGACAGACACAGCGATAGATAGAAAGTGAGAGGAGTAAAAAAAAAAAAACAGAGAAAGAGAAGCAAAAGGGACAAAAAAAACAGCGAATGAATAAGTGAGAGAGAATGAGAAGAAGGAAAGAGAGGGAGAGAATGAGAGGGGGGAAGGGAGAAGAGTGAGAGAATGAGAGAGGGGGGGAGGGAGAGAGGGAGAGAATTGAGAGAGGGGAGAGAGAAGAGGGAGAGAGAGAGAGAGGGGGGGGGGGAACTGACGGCGAGGTGTGTGTGTGTGTGTAGCGTGTATGTGTGTGTGTCTGTGTGCGTGTGTGTGTGTGTATGAGCTCACTCACTCACTCACAAGGCGCGCTGTGCCACATGTTCTCAAGGGGGCCATCTCTCACCCCCCCCCCTCCCTTCTCACCCCCTACCCCTCCCCCTGGCACCTCCACCAGCTCATGATCGGGTTTCAACTGGCATCTCTCTCTCTCCTCTCTCTCTTTCTTTCTCTTTCTTTATTTCATTTTTTCTTTCTCTTTCTCTCTCCCTCTCTCTCTCTTTCTTTCTCTTTCTTTATTCATTTTCTCTTCTCTTTCCTCTCCCTCTCTTCTCTTTCTTTCTCTCTCTCTTTTTTTTTTCTCTTTCATTTTTCTCTTTCTTTTCTTTCCTCTCCTCTCTCTTTTTTTTTTTTTCTCTCTCTCTATATCTCTATCCTATCTTCTTCTCTTATTCTTTCTTTCTTTCTCTCTCTCTCCTCTCTATCAATCCCTTATCTCTCTCTCTCTCTCCCTCTATCTTTATCTATCAATCTTTATCTCTCTCTTTCTCTTCTATTTCTTTCTCTCTAACCCTTCCTTTCTCTTCCTCCCTCCCTCCCTCTCATTACCCTTCAATATCCCCTCCTTCTCCCCCCCCCTTTTCCTTCCTTTTAGAGTATGAAAGGATAAAATACAATAAAAAGGGGAAGAATAGAAAGAAGAAGAAAGTACAGAAAGAGGGAGAAAGACGGGAAGGAGAGAGGAAAGATTACTTTTGTTGATGGTCAGTCGCCCCCCCACCCCCCATCAACCCCTTCACCCCCACCCCCTTGAATCAGGTCATTGTTTGACAGCCTGTGTGGGTTTGTGTGTGTGTGTGTGTGTGTGTGGTGTGTGTGTGTGTGCGTGGCGTGTGTGTGTGTGTGTGTGTGTGTGTGTGTGTGTGTGTGTGTGTGTGTGTGTGTGTGTGTG
>NW_020870537.1:196989-199489 GCF_003789085.1 Penaeus vannamei | reverse complement strand
AGTGCTATTGCTGATGCTACTGATTATAATAAGAATTATAACGATTATGATGACAATGATAGAAATTATTATTATAATAATAATGGCAATATCAATAAAAATCATTACACAATAAATTAGGATAATGATAATTATAATGAATGAGATGAAAATAGTAGTAATAAATACACCGACGAAATGACAATAACAATGCTAACAATTTTAATGATAGACATAATGGTGTGATGACAATGCCTTTGGTAATAATACTATCATATAGAGTCAAGATAGTAATGTAATACCAATACCAATAGTAATAATAATGATAATAATGATAATAAGGAACTGATAGCAATACCGAGAATGATCATAATGATGGTAATGATAAGAATAATTATTTTAGTAATTATAATAATAGTAACAAGCAATAATTAAAAAAACATCCACTTACCTCCCAAAGTGGTACTTACGAGAACAACACTTCACGTTCCACATTTTCCCTTCATGTGATCAGAATTAGTTTGATTTTTTTTTTTTTCATGCATGTGAGACGTGAAAAGAAATACCTTTTATAACATGTTTTTTAGTAGTATGCTGATAAACAGAAATATTTTTTTCTTATTTTTCAGTCTATAATCATTTTTAATTAAAAGTTACGTTGATCGGATTAAATTGAACATTAATATTTTTTTTTTGTGTGTGTGTGTTCTTGCTTTCCAATTTACGGGAGGCTTTAAATTGATTTAGAGGAAAAAGAAAGAAGAAAACAAGAATAGAAACAAAATTCAAAGATTGATGTAATGATACCGAGAAAAATAAGGATAATAAATATAATTATAACTAATAATCAATGTAACAATAATAAGATTAGTAATAATATCAATAATAAAAAATAACAAAAATATTAATGATGATAATCATAATAATGATGATGATAATAATAATGATAATAATAATAATAATAATAATAATAATAATAATATAATAATAATAATAATAATAATAATAATAATAATAATAATAATAATAATAATAATAATAATAATAAAATAATAATGATAATAATAATAATAATAATAATGATAATAAAATAATAATAATTAATGATAATAATAACAATAGTAATGATAATGATAATGATGATATAATTTTCAACAACAATGATAATAATATAAATGATAACAATAATGATGATATTGATAATAAGAGTAATTATAATAATGATGATCAAAATAACAAAAATAATAATAACAATGAATGAAAACCTCAATTATAGTAATAATAACCATAATAACCAATAGTAATAATTTGGATATTGATCAAACCACATATTCAAAGCAAAATGAAAGTTATTGAAAAAGTCACCCCAACAAAACACAGAACATCAGCGAAATTACCTTGTATGATGATGCTTAGTTAGCTCACGCAATTAGTGGTGGTTTCATTATTAACACAGATTAAACAGAGAAAAAAATGGTAATTGGACGGAGAAGGTTATGAAAGTTTCCGATAAGGATGAGGATTTTGGGAATCACGCGTTAAAGGGAATTGCTAGAACTAACCAAGAAGAGAATACAAAGAATAAATATTGAATGTGAGGAATTTATCTCAATGATAAACACTATGTATATAAATACATACATATATGCTTACACACGCACACACACACACACACACACACACATATATATGTAAGTATGTATGTGTATATGTATATATATACATATATATGTATGTATATATATATATAATATATATACATATATACATACATATATACATATATATATATATATATATATATATATATATATATATATATATATATAATATATATATATATATATATATATATTATATATGTATATATACATGTGTGTGTGTGTGTACATGTATATATATACGCAAATATCTACATATATATATATATATATATATATATATATATATATATATATATATATATATATATATTATATTACATATATACACACTTATACATGTCCCTCAGGTCTAGGTTTAATCCAGCCTTTGAGGAGCATATTCGAGGTTCCGGGAGCGCTTACGGTTTAATAATCGCGCAATACACAGTGTCGCCGATACCGCTCGACCGATATGATGGTAAATGGTGAACATCGGCCGCCGGTCCGATAATCCAATAGGCATCGGCCAGTCACCGGCGGCCGCAGCGGAGCACACAATGCGGTTAGCGAGTTAGGGATAGATACTCTGCGGTCGGCCGTCCGCCTGGCGAGGGATACGGGGCTACTGGCTGCTGCTTTTGCGGGGGAGGGAGTTTTGCTTTTGGGTTTGTTGTTGTTCGTGGGAGGGGGGGGGTTGATTCTCTTTAGGGGGGTAAGATGCTGATAGATGTTGTATATATATATATATATATATATATATATATATATATATATATATATATATGTATATATATATATATATGTATATATATATATATATATATATATATATATATATATATATATATATATATATATATATATATATATATATATAT
>NW_020870537.1:166989-174489 GCF_003789085.1 Penaeus vannamei | reverse complement strand
TAAATAACACAAACAAGGAAACCGATAAATAAGCTTGAGTTGGAAGAGCTGTGGGGGACGTGTCAGAGAGAGAGAGCTTCCACACACGTACTGTTACATGAACACACACAACGAAACTACTTTTTATACTATATCTGGCTTTTATCTGAAATTAAATTCAATATGATTTATTATTTCTGACAATGAGGTTTATGGTTTTGGCAGTGTTTGTTTGTTTGTTCGTTCGTTGGGTTGTAGGATGACTCAAAAAGTTCTTGCATGTGTCGAGGGAATGGCAGAAGACATTTCCCAACTGACAATTCCAAATGGAAACGCTCGGATTTCCAGTCATTAGATAAATAAGACAAACAAGGAAGACGATAAATAGATTAAAAAGAAAATAATGAAAAAATGAATAATGAATAGTTTACAGTTGTATGAGTTGGTACTTCAGGTGGGAGTTAGATATATTCCTTCCTTTTTAATCTAGGAAATTCATAGCGTTTTGCATAAAATGGTGGATGTATTGACAGAATTTGAATAAAGGAAGTGATTACTATTTGCCCTGAAATACAGAAACTCTTTGTTATAGCATAATAAGACATATATTAAAGTTAAAGCGTATGTATGTATGTATGCATGTATGTATGTATATGTATCTGTATATATGTGTGTGTGTGTGTGTGTGTTGTTGTGTGTGTGTGTGTGTGTGTGTGTGTGTGTGTGTGTGTGTGTGTGTGTGTGTGTGTGTGTGTGTCTGTATGTATGTGTATGTATATATATATATATAATATATATATATATATATATATATATATATATATATATATATATATATATATATATATATATATATATTATATATATATATATATATATATATTATATATATATATATATATATATATATATATATATATATATATATATATATATATATATATATATATATATATATATATATATATATATATATATATATATATATATATATATATATATATAATATATATATATATATATTATATATATATATATATATATTAATATATATATTGACAGAACACACACACACACACTCACACATACATGTATGTATGTATGTATGTATTTACAAGTACATACAGAAAACAACCCCCTACCAAGGATTCGAATCTTGTATGACCCAGTGTGCCAGTACTAACCCAAACATACCACACTACCCAGCAAGGAGAGTGTATATCAAGGATCTTACTAGCCCCATAGACATTACCTGCTTACTCGTACTAGAGTAAAGATCGCGAGGTTTTCCACACACTCCCTGTGGGCACTCGATTCAGTTAGTACATGATCCCTGATCTGGACACGGATCTCTGTTTTTCCAGGTGTGACCCGGAATGAGAAAAAAAAACTAAATTACAGATTATACCAGATGACAACAGAAGATCCTAGTTGCAGACTCCTTTTTGGTATATATATATATATATATATATATATATATATATATATATATATATATTATATATATATATATATATATAAAAAACAAAAAAACATATATAAGGCAGGTAAAAGGACAAAAACGCCACATTTAGTTTTTTAGGGATGGTTCTAATGTCATCTGAAATACTGGGTTGGCAACTCTGACCATAGCTGGTACTGATGAAAATTCATTCATATAAATGGTAGTTTATATGAATTTATTTATTTATAATATATATATATATATATTTATTTCTATTCATATAAATGGTAGTTTATTTTTCAAACAATAATTATAATTTAAGAAAAGAAGCTTTTGCAAAAAAGATGTCAACAGTTTCGTTATGAAATCTTATGACAATTAGCAAACCTTTCATATCAATAAATAATATTTAAAAAAAAAACGATAAACAAACAAACTAATCAACCCTTAGCCCCTGAGACACGCCCTACAACGAGAATCTAGAGACGATCTTGAATTCCCTGATCCAACCAGAAAGCGCTCTCTCTCTCTTCTCACTCCTTCTCGTGTTCGTCTCTTGTCTTCTCTCTTCTTCTCTCTTCTCTCTCTCTCTCATCTCTCTCTCTTTTTTCTCTTCTTTCTTCTTCTTTTTCTTTCTCCTCTTTTCTTTCTCTCTTTTCTCTCTCTCTGTTTAATCTCTCTCTTTCTTATATATTTTATGATCTTATATATTGTGTTTTTTATTTGTTTATGTTGTTTCTCTCATATTGTGTGTATTTGTGGAATTATTAGGTGGTTCTCGCTTTTCTTATATATGTGTTGCTGTTTCCTTTCTTGGCTGCCTCACTAATTGATTATAGGACGTTTGTGTCTGATATTTTGGTTCTCTCTTTGGTCTATTACTATTTTTATTTATTCTGTGTTTATTATTTGTTAGTTTTTATTTGGTTCTTATGGTATGTTTATATTTTATATTATTAGAGATGGAGGATAATCGATATTCTCTTGGTTATCTGGAGTATATTAGTTCGATATTATTATTATATTTGTATGTTATAACGATTATATGAGATGTGTTATGTTTTTTATTCTGTATTTATTTTTGTTATTTGAGTTAATTATTCTTTATTATTATCTTATTGTATATCTTTGTTATTATTGTGGTATTATAGTTCATTTTTGTTTAATTATATTACTCTTTCTTATTAGTGTTATATTATATATGTTTATTATATATTATTTGTATTCTCGTATTCTTTATGTGTTTTTGTATGTATTTATTAGTTGTCTAATGGTATTATTATATTTTTTTTTATTTTTATTTTTTATCATTCTGTTCTTTATTGCTCTCTCTCTCTCTTTATATCTGTTCTATTTATCAGTTTATACATCTATCTCTTACTACTTATTTATTCTCTTTTTTTTTGTTTTTCTATATCATATATTTTCTATCTACTCTCATTTTTCTACTACTTATACTCCATTATCAGTTCTTCATCATCTGTCACACTCTTGCTTTACTAGTTCTTATATTCTATCTATCTTTGTTTCTACTCTTATCTGTCTAGATACGCTATCACGCACTATCGCACTCACCTTATCTCTGTCATTACCGCTGTGTGGCAGCTGATTGCATGTGTATTCTTTACTTTTGTTGTTACACTTAGAGTATGTTATGTATTGTTTGTTTTATTGTTTTGATGATTTTTGTTATGTTATTGTGTATGTTTTATGTATATGTATTATGTTATGTATTATGTTTATATGTTTTATTAAGTATATAGAGGATTTTATTTGACACCGCTAGACAGACAGACAGAGAGAGAAGATACCCGACGAGAGAGTGATGAGAAGGAATAGTTTATGAATGTATTTATGTTTTTATGTTATAATGTATGTTATATATTTTGTATTTTTTAGTGAGTTATGAGTATTTGTATTACTATCTTATATAGTTATCTCTTATGATTTTTTATCATTTCTTTTGATAGATTGTTTAGTTATTCTATTGTATTGTATCATGTTGTTGTTATAGATATTGTATGTATTGATAGTGTGTTAGAAATAGATACTGAGTATGTAATGTAATAATCATATATGGATTTATTTGTATATTACTTATTTACAAAAAAAAAAAAAAAATGTACGGACAGACCTCGCGAATTACGAACAACGCACAGACACATACAATTTTCGTCTCAAGGAAACTCTCTTTCTTCTCTGATTCCTGGGATCATGTTGACAGCTATTGATTGTGCATGACAGAATTTTAAATTGCATAGCTTGTGTGTCCAGTTGTTTTATATTTTCCCCTCGTGTGTTACTATGGTTTCTGGGTTCTGTCTTTTGTATTCTTGATGGATATGAAAATAGGGATAATTATGATAATCATGATAATGATATGAATAAAAACAACAGCGACAATTTTAATAATAACTATTATGATGATAATTATAATGTTGGTAAAAGTGTTAATGATGATGATGATGATGATGGTGATAATAATAATAATGATAATGATAATAAAAATAATAATAATAATGAAGATGATAATAATGATTATTATAAACATAATCATGATGATAATGATAAATAATAACACGTTATTATCCTTTTTTATTATAACAGCAATAATAAAACTAATGATAATAATAATAATAATAATAATAATAATAATAGTAATAATAATAACAATAATAACAATAATGATAATGATAATAGTAATAATAATAATAATAATAACAATAATAACAACAACAATAATAATAATAATTATTATTATTATTATGATTATCATTTTCATTATAATAATAATAACGATAATAGTTATGATAATTATAATCAAAATCATAATGCTCATGATGAGGCTGATAATGATAATAATGAAGTGATAAAGAAGATTATGGTGAAGGTAATAAGAATAATAACAATAATGATAATGATACTAACAACAGTAACAACAACAATATCACTGATAACAACAGTCATAACAACAATGACGTAATAGTAATAACAATGATAGTGGTAATGATAATAGCAATAGTAAAAGTAATAATAATATCAGTAGTAATAAGTATTTTACCAATAACAGCGACATCAGTAAAACAATTACAAAATAATGATGACAGTTATAACAAATCATGACTATTATAATAATCTTAATTGCAATCGTCATTGTAATCCTAATTATTATCACCATTCTCATATTCTTTTTTTAATTATCATTATTGGCACTGGAAATTTTGGCACTATGGAAATAATAATAATCTAACAATCATATACGCAGGCCTAATACTTGCCATGCCATCCCCTACATTGAGATCACAAGGGAAGTGGTCTTTATAACTATACCTGTTTTTCTTCTTCTTTTTCTTTTTTTTCTTCTCTTTTCGTTTCTTCTTTCTTTCTTTTCTTTTTTTTCTTTTCTTTTTCTTCTTCTTCTTCTTCTTCTTTTTCATTTTCTTTTTCTTCTTCTTTCTTTCTTTCTTACTTACATTCTGTTTTCTCTTCTTTCATTTTTCTTTATTTTTTTTTCTCTCTCTCTCTTTTTCTTTCTCTTCTTTTCTTTTTTTTATGTCGTCCTTACCGTATCGCCAACTTACGGAAGATTCTACGCAGCGGTGTCAGACTTCCGCTCCACTTCCGCCGCCTTACCCCAAGAGAACCTCAAAAGCGCCTGATGTGTAGTTTTCAAATGATACTTTCCAAAGCATGACTCTGCTGCGCACTTGGCCGGAGAGAAATAAAATGAGGGAACTTTTATCCGTCTTCGTCTATTTTTACAAATTGTCTTTTTTTGTGAGGTTTGTCCTTTGTGGTTGTTTGACTCATGTTAACGCCATTACCTAGGTAACTTAACAACGGTACAAATTCAAGTATATGTGATGGGGAAAAGGATCACTTCAAAACCCGTTTGGATCGAATATGTAACATGACAATATTAACTGAAGTGTATACTACTACACTACCAATAAGAGCATCAATTCTTCTACCCTTCTGAGTCCAAAGAAATATCTCGACGTTGTATTCTTTATACTTTTTTTCAATTAAAAAATATTATTTTCCCATCAAACCATACCACATGAGACCGGAATGAATGACAGTGACGAGTGTCTATAATGCTCGAGTGCAAGCGGCCTTCTGGTAAAATGAAAATGCATTGAATACAAAATATAACGTAAAAGAGGAGAGAACTTATACACTAGAATATTCATAAATGAAAGTGTGCAGGAGTAACATGAGTCTCACGGAGTCACCGAGCGGAAAGCTAAAGTGGAGAGGGCTGTAGTCGACGGAGCAAAGACCCGACTTGCACACACGTACTGCTATATGGCGGGGAAATAGATATTGAAAAACCAGCCTGAAAAGAGGATACATTCTTCTTCCTACACTCTCGAATCAAAACCGTTCGGAATTCAAGCCAGTCTGTTGACCTTGCCAAAGAGAGAGTCAGAAAAGAAAGAAAAGAGAGAGAAAAAAAAATCAGAACAGGCCATGTACGCAGTGCAGTGGAGTTGTCGGTAGGTCTGTGGGAGTTGGGTAGTTCACTTCTGTAAACATGCAGTCAAGTTTGATCGGTTCTCTCGAAAATGTGGGAAGTTTTGACTGGTTCCCAAAAAGGGGAAAGATCAGTGTTTTCCAATGCAGAAACTTTTCAAGATGATATTGACAAGATATAAGTTCCTGCTGCGATGTTATTTTAGACAGAAATAAAATGAAATATTCAAATCAAATAGTCGGTGAGAGATTGAAATATGACATATATCCAGAATATATAGTTTGGGGTAATTTCATATGCGCTTGTACCAGATAGCAAGAATGACATAAAACAACGAACTCATATAACATTTCAGTATAATCAAATGAAGTTCAACACTAAATGGAATGTTTTGTGAGCCGAAAGTGAGATGAAAAAGACATGGGTCACTGAAGATGGAAATAACTAAATGTGCATAGAAAGAGAAAGAGAATGGATGTGTGAGAGAGTAAGATAGTAACTGAGTGAGTGAGACAAAAAGAGAATAGAAAAGATGAAAGTAAAGGCGAGGAGAGGAGAGAGGAAAAAGAAGGAGAGGAGAGGAAAGGAGAAGAGAGACAGACAGCCCGAAAGAAGAGCCCTTACGATATACCTTTGAAATACCTTTATATCCTGCAGTTCGAAAAGTAAGTTGACTCGCTTACAACTGTGTATTATTTCCATTTCTTTGAAGCAGTATTCAGCTGTATCATGTATATTTATGCAAGATATTTCAACAGGTCTTATATGCAATGATGCTAATAATTTGAGATGATAACATTTATTGGGATGAATAAGACTTGTTTACAATAAAAGCAATACGACATAGAAGATAGTGGTGTTGGTGGTGTGGTGATGATCATTATGATAATTATAATTTTGATGATGGTGGTGATAACAATGATAACGGTATATATCTCTATCTATTTATCTATCTATTTATCTATCTATCTATCTATCTATCTATATATCTATCTATCTATCTATCTATCTATCTATCTATCCATCTTTCTATCTATATCTATCTATCCATCTATCTATATATATACTGAAATTTATACGACATGTAGCTAGTCTTGATTTCTTTATAAAACCTTCCTTATCTGCGATTTCAGAGTTTGCACGTGTCTCTCCATTTGAATATGTAGAAATACAGAGAAAGAGAAAAATAACATATCAGCTTTCATACTGAGGGAAAACTTACAAAGCAGATGTCAAATGAATTAAATTATCAGGAAATTGGAGTTGCAGATACGCTTATACAATGCCTCTTATAAAAGACGGTTCGCTTTCAATGATATTCCCAGAATTTTAAAAATATGTATTGCTTGTATATGACAGATTTTTAGTTTGCAATTATCGTTCGCTCAGATTACCTTTTCTTCCCATTGCAAAGTCTCCTTGTTTTTTATTTTTATTTTTATTTTTTTATTTTATTATTTTTATATTTTATTTTATTTTATTTGTTTTCCTTTTTTCCAGAGGCTTTGATTTTTCTTTCGTTTTTTTTACTAAACTTTACAAACTGTGAATTCTGAAAGCAGAAAGGATGATCATAAAAGTTAATTATTATCATCAGAAA
>NW_020870537.1:146989-151989 GCF_003789085.1 Penaeus vannamei | reverse complement strand
TAAAGAAAAAATAAGAAACTGGGATGGTGTTTAAATTTCCTCTCAATGTTAGGCCTAATGTGATGAGTGTGTGCGTGTGTGTGTGTGAGTTTGTGTGTGTGTGTGTGTGTGTGATGTGTGTGTGAGTTTGTGTGTGTGTGTGTGTGGTGTGTGTATGTGTTAAGCTGTTGCGTTTTTATTATCTGTATGTATTGAGTAATCTTTGATGTTGCTGAAATTACTTATAAATGATGAATGAGTTTTTTTTTTTCTTCAAAATAAATAGAGAGAACAGATCGATGTCGCATTATTAAATGAATATATTTTTTCTATTTACTATTTTCATTTTTGTGATCTGGTATCAAATAATTACAAGAAAAACTACAACGAATGCAGAAACCGTCGATCGGTATGTTCATATAGAGCGAATTGACGTCGAAGCTGACGAGCTTTTTACACCACAAGTCGCTCTTTACGTACGTACCACTGCCGATAGGCGCTACATCTCACTCATCCGTATATATATATATATATTATATATATATATATATATATTATATATATATATATATATATATATATATATATATATATATATATATATATATATATATACATATATATATATATATATGTATAATATATATATATATATATATATATATATATATAATATATATATATATATATATATATATATATATATATATATATATATATAAATACACACACAACAACATGTACCCTCTCCGATCTGGCCTCGAACCTATGTCATTGCAGGGAGGTAACTGCAAAACAGACGCTCATACCAATTGTGACAGCAATCAAGATGGAAAATAGCAGAAGATAAAGGAAATGACAAAGGTAAATTAAACCTTAACAATATAAAAAATGTTCACTGCACATAACTATTAGTAATAGTACCGATCCTTTAAAACATCCTAATTCTTCTTGAACACTTCATCATCTTCGCTTCACTTGCTCCAGTGTCTTCCGAGGACGTCCGTTTCAGGCAAGACGGTGAAGGGGGAAGTCTCATGTTTACTTCTTCGGTTTTATTCCCTTTTATTATCATTTTCGAGTACTTTATGGAAAGGAAACTGTTGTGATATATTTTTTTTTGGAGGAACCGCGTCTACTTCTACTTTTATATACATTTTTTTTATCAACTTAATGCTTTCTTGATAGTTTCGATATTGATTATGGTAATATTATTACCTGGAAAGTAGATAAACTTTCGCTTATGGCATTTACTGATGGAATGGAAGTATCTGGGGGACGACGGTGTGAAACTTTCTGAAGAAATATTAGAAATGGTATTCTCCTAGAACAGTATTACAAGAAATAAATTCATGAGATATTTGGTAGTTTAGCTCTCTCCTCTGTTCTTCCCTACCTTCTCCTCCCTCTTTCCTTCCCCTCTTTCTCCTTCCCTCTCCCCTCTCATCCCCTTCCCTCCCCTCCCCTCTCCTCTCCCCCCCTCCCTCCCTCCCCCTTTCCCCCTCATCCCCTTCTCATCCCCTTCCCTCTCCCCTCTCCCCTTCTCCCCTTCCCCTTCATCCCTTTCCCCCTCTCCCCTCTCCCCTCACCTCCCCTTCCCCTCTCTTCTCCCCTCTCATCCCCTTCCCCCACTCCCCCCTCCCCTCTCATCCCTTCCCTCACCTCCCCTCTCCTTTCCCCTCTCATCCCTTCCCCCTCTCCCTCTCCCCTCACCTCACCTCTCCTTTCTCCTCCCCCTCTCCCCACTCTCCCCTCTCCTTTCCCCTCTCATCCCCTTCCCCTCTCCCCCTCCCCTCTCCCCCCAGATTATTGAAGCCGGCGTCCGGGAAAGAGCGGCCAAGGTATGTCCGTTGTCTGCACCTTTAAGTTACGGTCATTAGAGAAATGTCTTACGCTGGAGGTAGCCTTGAGTCAAGTAGAGATATATTACTGCTTCTGATGATACAAAATAGAGTACTTGTACTGCTATCGTATTTCCGTAATTTAATGGCGTGTATTGTCATCTGTGCTCTCTTTTCTTCTTCTGTCTCTCTCTCTCTTGCTTGCTCTCTCTCTCTCTCTCTCCTCTCTCTCTCTCTCTCTCTCTCTCTCTCTCTCTCTCTCTCTCTCTCTCTCTCTCTCTCTCTCTCTCTCTCTCTCTCTCTCTCTCTCTCTCTCTCTTCTCTCTCTCTCTCTCTCTCTCTCTCTCTCTCTCTCTCTCTCTTCTCTCTCTCTCTCTCTCTCTCTCTCTCACTCTCTCCCCACCCTCTCTCTCTTATGTTAAATCTGTTTTTCTGTCTCTCTGTCTCTTTCTTTCATACGCAACCCAAGCCATACCCCCCCCTCCCCCCATACCACAGGAACTCCCTCTTTTCCCCTTCGCTTCCAGGAGAGCCTATTCAAATTTCGACAGGAACAGGAAGGAACCCATCTTTCTTACCCTTTCTCGGTGGATCCAGAGTTATTTGCCTTCTTGTGAAATGGACCAGGCACGAATAGCTTTGTTATGATAAAACTATTATTGCTACAGTTGTTGATGATAGCACCATTTTTTTTAGATTTTCGCAAAGGATGATTAATGCTCACTTGTCCATACCTAATCGCAAAGACGTTTCCAAGAATACAAATAACGGATTCGCTAATGATTCGGCTCTCTTTCCCGAGCGATAAAACTATTATTGCTACAGTTGCTAGCACCATTTTTTTTTTTTCGCAAATGAGGAATAAACCACTTGTCCATACCTAATCGCAAAGCCAGAATACAAATAACGGATTTGCTAAATCTCTTTCCCGAGCGATAAAAACTATTATTGCTACAGTTGCTAATGATAGCACCATTTTTTCCTCTTCAAATTTTCGCAAATGAGGAATAACGCTCACTTGTCCATACCTAATCGCAAAGACATTTCCAAGAATACAAATAACGGATTCGCTAATGATTCGGCTCTCTTTCCCGAGCGATAAAACTATTATTGCTACAGTGCTGATAATATACTATTTTTTCCTCTTCAAATGTTCGCAAATGAGGATAACGCTCACTTGTCCATACCTAATCGTAAAGACATTTCAAGAATACAATAACGATTCGCTAATGATTCGCTCTTTTCCCGAGCGATAAACTATTATTGCTACAGTTGCTGATAAAGTGCATTTTTCCTCTTCAATTTCGCAAATGAGATAACGCTCACTTGTCCATACCTATCGCAAAGAGCATTCCAAGAATAAAATAAAGGATTCGCTAATGATTCGGCTCTCTTTCCCGAGCGATAAAACTATTATTGCTACAGTTGCTGATGATAGCACCATTTTTTTTTCAGATTTTCGCAAAGGAGGAATAACGCTCACTTGTCCATACCTAATCGCAAAGACATTTCCAAGAATACAAATAACGGATTCGCTAATGTTTCGTCTCTCTTTCCCGAGCGATAAAACTATTATTGCTACAGTTGCTGATAGCACCATTTTTTTTTTTTTCGCAATGAGAATAACTCTCACTTTCCATACCTAATCGCAAAGACATTTCCAAGAATACAATAACGGATTGGCGCTAATGATTTCGGCCTCTCTTTCCCGAGCGATCGAGAAGAGGCCTATTAATGACTACATTTTCAGAGATGCAATCGACGATGAAGAAGGAAGATCCAGATTTTCTCAAGATTCTGATTTGAGATTAATGAAGAATCTTTCCCTGAATTTCCCAAAGAATTACACGATGGAGGAAGACTCAAGATTCCTGATTTGAGATTAATGAAGAATCTTTCCCCGATTCTCCACAAAGGAATTACACGATGAAGAAGACCCAAGATTCCTGATTTGAGATTAATGAAGAATCTTTCCCCGATTCTCCACAAAGGAATTACACGATGGAGGAAGACCCAAGATTCCTGATTTGAGATTAATGAAGAATCTTTCCCCGATTCTCACAAAAGGAATTACGATGGAGGAAGACCCAAGATTCCTGATTTGAGATTAATGAAGAATCTTCCCGATTCTCCACAAAGGAATTACACGATGAAGGAAGACCAAGATTCCTGATTTGAGATTAATGAAGAATCTTTCCCGATTTCCACAAAGGAATTACACGATGAGAAGACCCAAGATTCCTGATTTGAGATTAATGAAGAAATCTTTCCCCGATTCTCCACAAAGGAATTACACGATGAGAAGACCCAAGATTCCTGATTTGAGATTAATGAAATCTTTCCCCGATTCTCCAAAAGGAATTACACGATGAAGGAAGACCAAGATTCCTGATTTTGAGATTAATGAAGAATCTTTCCCCGATTCTCCACAAAGGAATTACACGATGGAGGAAGACCCAAGATTCCTGATTTGAGATTAATGAAGAATCTTTCCCCGATTCTCCACAAAGGAATTACACGATGGAGGAAGAACCAAGATTCCTGATTTGAGATTAATGAAGAATCTTCCCGATTTCCAAAGGAATTACACGATGGAGGAAGACCCAAGATTCCTGATTTGAGATTAATGAAGAATCTTTCCCCGATTCTCCACAAAGGAATTACACGATCAAGATTCCTGATTTGAGATTAATGAAGAATCTTTCCCGATTCTCCACAAAGGAATTACCGATGAAGGAAGACCAAGATTCCTGATTTGAGATTAATGAAGAATCTTTCCCCGATTCTCCACAAAGGAATTACACGATGGAAGAAGACCAAGATTCCTGATTGAGATTAATGAAGAATCTTTCCCCGATTCTCCACAAAGGAATTACACGATGGAGAAGACCAAGATTCCTGATTTGAGATTAATGAAGAATCTTTCCCCGATTCTCCACAAAGGAATTACACGATGGAGGAAGACCAAGATTCCTGATTTGAGATTAATGAAGAATTTCCCCGATTCTCCACAAAGGAATTACACGATGAGGGAAGACCCAAGATTCCTGATTTGAGATTAATGAAGAATCTTTCCCCGATTCTCCACAAAGGAATTACACGATGAAGGAAGACCAAGATTCCTGATTTGAGATTAATGAAGAATCTTTCCCGATTCTCCACAAAGGAATTACACGATGG
>NW_020870537.1:111989-114489 GCF_003789085.1 Penaeus vannamei | reverse complement strand
TGACCTTAATGTATGCCATTTCCTATTGCATCATCGACCAATCTTGCAAGAGGATTATTCAGCTTGGCACTAATGGCTCTGTACTTTCGGCTTTCAATAATAGATAAACGCGTAGAATATACAAAGTTCACGATGAAGATAGATAAGTGAACATACCGTTAGACAACGGTATATATATATATATATATATATATATATATATATATATATATATATATATATATATATATATATATATATATATATATATATATATATATATATATATAATATATATATATATATATATATATATATATAAACTTCAAATTGGCTTTGATTCAGAATAGATAGATTAACAACTGGATACAATTGCCAACAGTAACATGTTTTTTTTATAGATGAACATACGACAATAATAAAACTATATATATATATATATATTATATATATATATATATATATATATATATATATATATGTGTGTGTGTGTGTAAATACATATGTATATATATATATATATATATATATATATATATATATATATATATATTATATATATATATATATATATATATATATATATATAGCACATGTATATATATGTGTGTGTATAGAGAGAGACCGAGTGATAAACAAATAGATAGCTTAGATTCTGTAGAGCAAATGGTAGAATGAAATGGACAAAGAAAGAATAAGGAACAGTGCATAAAAGTACACATCAAAGGGGAAAATATACGGCCAGTCAAGGAAACAGATGAAAAATGTGAGCATAGGAGGGAGACAGACACACACAAGAAACAAAAAAAAAAAAAAACTAAATAAATAAAAAGATTGAAAAAAAGGAACAGGCAGAAAGAGAGACGCGGGTACAAAGGACACAGAAAAAGTGAAGAGCGCCAGATATTATTTATTTCTCACTGCCATAGAGAGTTTTGTCAGATATTAAAGCAGTCCCAGACCAAAGCTGCTAGTGGCAGAGCGAACGAAAAAAAAAAAAAAGTTTTCATTCCGCTTATATATCGTTCAACTCCTGAATATATTCATCATTACATCTACTCGCATCCTCCCCCTCCCCCCCCTCCCCCTTTACGTGTACTTACCCCCCCCCCTCCCTTTATCTCTCCTTCCCTTACCCGACAAAGGAGACCAAAAAGGGAACGTTACCTTCTGAAATGAAGACTCCTAAGACGTTTTGTAAATGGGGGGGGGGAAGGGAGGGGGGCGACGTTCTGTAAATGGGGGGGGGGGTAAACAGGGAAGTAGAGGGGGGGGGGGCGGGGCGACTAGGCGGTCAGAGCGAAAGAGAAAGTAAACGAGGAAAAAGAACTCGTTTGGGGAATTGTTAAAAGAAATGACAGTTCTAACTCTCGGGTTTGCCTAACTGACATGCCGTGACCTTCTGGGTGTCACTCGATTTCGTGTCATAGGAGGGAGAAAAATGGGAAGGAAAGGGAGAGTGAGAGAGGAAAGAAAGAAAAAGAAAACAAAAGTAAGGAAAGGGTGAGTGAAAGAGGAAAGAAAGAAAAGAAAAGTAAAGAAGGGGTGAGTGAAAGAATAAAGAATAAAGGTAAGGAATGGGTGAGTGAAAGAGTAAAGAAAGAAAAAGAAAAAAGGTAACGAAGGGGTGAGTGAGAGAGAAAAGAAAAAATGTAAGGAAAGGGTGAGAGAAAGGAAAGAAAGAAATAGAAGAAAGTAAGGAAAGACTGCCAGGGGAAAAATCAGGGAGGGAGGTGAGTGTGAGAAAGAGAAGAAAAATAAAAGAAAAAGAAGGGAAGAGGCAAAGGAAAAAAGGAAGGGGATGAAAGGAGGCAATAGAGAAACATGGAAAGGAAAGAAAAGGAGATATAAAAAAAGAAGGAAGACGGAAGAAAGAGCAAGAGAGACGAAGAAGAAAGAAAAAGCGAGATAAAATAGAAGATGGCAAGGGAAATTAACGTGAAACAAGAAAAAAAGAAAGAAAGAATAACAGCGCGATAAAGATTTGGAAAGGAGAAGCAGCAAAAAAAAAAAAAAAAAAAAAAAGTCAAAGAAAGAAGGAAGATGAGAGAGGAAGGAAAGCGTGTGAGATAAAGCTAAGAAACAAGAAAAAAAGGAGAGAAGAGAGGAAGAGTGGAAAGGAAAGTAAATACTGGCTTGTGGTAATAAAATTCATGGCCCATTTAGACCGCTCTGTGATACGATGCTTTTATTGCGTTTTGCTTATAAATTTTAATTTGCTTTTACATTTGCGTTTTCAGAGACGTTCTGTTATCTTAACCTTCCTTTTCTTTTGCCTTTTATCCGTGATTATATTATATATATATATATATATAATATATATATATATATATATGTGTGTGTTGTGTGTGTGGTGTGTGTGTGTGTGTGTGTGTGTATGTTTGTGGTGTGTGTGTGTGTGTGTGTGTGTGTGTGTGTGTGTGTGTGTTGTGTGTGGGTGGGTGGTGTGTATGTGTTGTATGTGTGTGTGTATGTGTGTGTGGGGTATGTGTGTCTATGTGTTGTGTGTGTGCGTTGTTGT
>NW_020870537.1:88694-93694 GCF_003789085.1 Penaeus vannamei | reverse complement strand
TTAAAGGTATTACTATTAAGAAGAAGAAGAAAGACACAAGATGATTCTTTTAAAGGCATTATGAAGAAGAAGAAGAAGAAGAAGAAGAAAACCACAAGATGATTTTTTTAAAGGTATTACTATTAAGAAGAAGAAGAAGAAGAAAGACACAAGATGATTTTTTAAAGGCATTATGAAGAAGAAGAAGAAGAAGAAAGACACAAGATGATTTTTTTTAAGGTATATGAAGAAGAAGAAGAAGAAGAAAGACACAAGATGATTTTTTTTAAAGGCATTATGAAAGAAGAAGAAGAAGAAGAAAGACACAAGATGATTTTTTAAAGGCATTATGAAGAAGAAGAAGAAGAAGAAAGACACAAGATGATTTTTAAAGGCATTATGAAGAAGAAGGAATAAGAAGAAAGACACAAGATGATTTTTTTAAAGGTATTACTAAGAAGAGAAGAAGAAGAAAGACACAAGATGATTTTTTTTAAGGTATTAAAGAAGAAGAAGAAGAAGAAGAAGAAAGACACAAGATGATTTTTTAAAGGTATTATGAAGAAGAAGAAGAAGAAAGACACAAGATGATTTTTTTAAAGGTATTAAGAAGAAGAAGAAGAAGAAGAAAGACACAAGATGATTTTTTTAAGGTATTATGAAGAAGAAGAAGAAGAAGAAAGACACAAGATTATTTTTTAAAGGATTAAGAAGAAGAATAGAAGAAAGACACAAGATGATTTTTTAAAGGTTTACTATTAAGAAGAAGAAGAAGAAGAAGAAAAAGACAACAAGATGATTTTTTTTAAAGGTATTATGAAGAAGAAGAAGAAGAAGAAAGACACAAGATTATTTTTTTAAAGGTATTATTAAGAAGAAGAATTAAGAAGAAAGACACAAGATGATTTTTTAAAGGTATTACTATTAAGAAGAAGAAGAAGAAGAAAGACACAAGATGATTTTTTTTAAAGGTATACATTAAGAAGAAGAGAAGAAGAAAGACACAAGATGATTTTTTTTTAAAGGTTATTTTACGAGGTCAACAACTGTCCTCCACCAACTCGCCACAAAGGCCCATTTGTTTAGCAGCTCGCCCCCGTTACAGCCGGGCGTAAAGACGGTAGGGACTGGGAGGGGGCTGCAGAGGGGGCTGAGAGGGGAGTAAGGGAGGGGTGAGGAGGGGTGGCCAGCGAAGGGAGGGGTGCAGAGGGGGGGCAGGAAGCGGGGATGCCCCCGGTCCCGAGAAGGGGTGTCCAGGAATAGGGAGGGGTGAGAGGGGGGGCCCAGGAAGGCGCGAGGAGTGAGAGGGCGTGCGCCAGGCCAAGGGAGGGGTGAGAGGGGGGCCAGTAGGAGGGGTGAGAGGGGCCCAGGTAGGGAGGGGTGAGAGGGGGCCAGGAGGGAGGGGTGAGGGTGGGCCAGGTGAGGGGGTGAGAGGGGGCCAGGTAGGGAGGGGTTGAGAGGGGGCCAGGAAAGGGAGGGGTGAGAGGGGGCCAGGTAGGGAAGGGGTGAGAGGGGGCCAGGAAGGGGTGGAGGGGGCCAGGTAGGTGTGAGAGGGGCCAGGAAGGGAGGGTGAGAGGGGGGCCAGGTAGGGAGGGGGTGAGAGGGGGCCAGGTAGGAGAGGGGTGACGAGGGGCCAGGAAGGGAGGGTGAGAGGGGCGGCCAGGTAGGGAGGGGTGAGAGGGTGGCCATGGTAGGGAGGGGGTGAGAGGGGGCCAGGTAGGGAGGGGGGAATAAGAGGGAGGGGGGTAGGAGAGGGAGGGGGTGATAGAGGGGCCAGGAAGGGAGGGGGTGAGAGGGGGCCAGGTAGGAGGGGGGAAGCAGTGGAGGAGAGGGGCCACGGAGACAGGGAGGGAGGGTGAGAGGGGGCAGGAAGGAGGGGTGAGAGGGCCAGGAAGCGACTGGGGCGTATACACGGGCAAGGCCAGGGGGGAAGGGTGGGGGAGGGGTAGGGAGCAGGGGAGGAGGGGCCAAAGGGGTGAGAGGGGGCCAGGGGGGGGTGCAGCGGAGGGAAGGAGGAGGGGGTAGAGAGGGGGCCAGGGAAGGGAGGGGTGAAGGGGCCAAGGAAGGGAGGGGTTAGAGGCGGCAGGTAGGGGGGTTGGAGGGGGCCAGGTAGGGAGGGGGTGAGAGGGGGCGCTGAGAGGTAGGGCAGGGTGAGAGGGGGCCAGGTAGGGAGGGGGGGGTAAGGAGGTTGAGAGGGGGCCAGGTAGGGAGGGGGTGAGAGGGCCAGGTAGGGAGGGGGTGAGGGGGGAGGTGGAGCAGGGGGCCAGGTAGGGAGGGGGTGAGAGGGGGCCACGGTAGGGAGGGGTGAAGGGGGCCAGAGGGAGGGGGCCAGGAGGAGGGGGTGAGAGGGGAGGAGGTAGGGAAGGGGTGAGAGGGGCCATGAAGGGAGGGGTGAGAGGGGGCCAGGAAGGGGGAGGGGGTAGGAAGAGAGGGGGTGAGAGGGCCAGGAAGGGAGGGGGTGAAGGGGGCCAGGAGGCGGAAGGGTGAGACGGGGGGCAGGAAGGGGGGAGGGGCCATCAAGGAGGGCCAAGGTAACACAGTTGTGGAGGTTTGGGATGGACTAAAACGTGCAGGGGGAAAAAAGGGAGGGGGGGGGGGAAGGGGGACAAGAAAGGGTTCGAGTCGGCTCCTAAGATCAGAGATGACTGACAGTCAAAAGGAAGGGGGCAAAGGGGGCAAGGGGAGAGGGGCAGGGGAGGAGGGGGGAGGGGCAGGACCGCCGACCCTGCCGTAAACACGAGCTATAGTTAGAAAACCCGCGTTGTTGCGAGAAGCCATCGGAGGGTAAAGGTGAAAGGGCGAGAGAATTCCTTCGAAAATGCAGCACGGGGGGAGGGGTGTGGGGTGGGTGGGGCGTCGGGGAATGCTAACACGCCCATCCAGACGCAGGGTGGAGGTCTCTTTAACAGGGGATTAGTGCGGCCTCATGGCTCCCGACGGGCCCCTGCTGCGGGAATGGGCGTCGCGCGCTCGCTTTTAGTGCGCGGCCGCCGTGGGTGGAGGAATGTTCGCCATGATGCACGCGCCGAGACGGAATGGCGGCCTGAGTGTTATGCGGTCTTGGGCGCTTGAAGGAATATGTAATGCGTGTGTGTTTAGGTGTGTGATGTGTGTATGTGTATGTGTATGTGATATGCATGTGTGTTTAGGTGTTTGTGTGTGTGTGTGTGTGTGTATGTGATGCATGTGTGTTTAGGTGTATTGTGTGTGTGTGTGTGTGTGTGTGTATGTGTATGTGATGCATGTGTGTTTTAGGTGTTTGTGTGTGTTGTGTTGTGTGTGTATATGTGTGTGTGTGCGGGTGGGTATGTGTTTATGTGTGTGTGTTATATAGTATATATATATATGCGTATGTGTGTATATATATAATGTATAAATATTAATAGATAATAGATATGAATCCATATCAAACATATTCACGTGTGAATAAATATGAAGCAAAACACAGGCACAAAAAAGTTGAAAATGAACACAACGTTTCGAACGGGTGGAGTGATCCTCATCAGACGATCCAATAACCGGCTATTTGTTATGAAGAACTCTTATTGTCCTTATAACACACACGCATACACACATATTTGATAGATAGATTCTAACGCGAGTGCGTGTGCGCGATGCATATACAACATATTCTATCTGTCTCCGACCCCTATCCTATTTCCCTTCAGAGTTTGCCGCGCCTGCAACGACATACCAACTTACTTCCAACGAAAAATCCTTCTGCCCGAACACGCGCTCGCACAGGCGTCCCTNTCTTGGTAGTCCGGGCAACAGCTGGAATGAACAGAAAGGGTGATAGGGGGATTTTGTTATTGTATTTGGAAGTAGTTAGTTGTTTTTTGTTGAGTTTATGTATTTTATGTATTGTTTTTATCATTCATGCTAATTCCAAGTTGTTATCTTATTGTTGTTGTTATTATGTTAAGGTCTTTGTTTATTCTATATGTATCAATTATATCGTTTAGTTGTATTGTTTTTTATGGTGTATACTTGTCATAATGATCGTTTTCGGTATTATATTATTCATGAATTGGTGATACATTTTATATTATGATTTTATTATTATCATTTCTGGTATTTTTTTTTATCATTATTTTCATTGTTTTTTATCAGCATTATCATAATCATGAACGTTATCCTCACTATTATCATCATTCTTCATCTCTGTTCTCTCAATTCTATTCCTGTCCTTCGTATCCCCCCTCTCTCATTCCACATTCTGTCGCCTCTTCCCCTCTTCGCACCCCCTCTCACGGAACAATTAATAAACCCTTTGACGCGTGTGTTTCATTTCTCTCTTCTCTCTCTTTCCCTTCCCCCATTCTTCTCTTTCCTCTCTTTTTTATCGCTCTGTAAGTACTTTTTTCATTTAACCCTTTGACGCGTGTGTTTCATTTCTTTCCTCTCTCCTCTTTCGTCTTTTTTCCTTTTCCTCTTCTTTTTCTGTCGCGTCTATATGAGCACTTATTTTTCTTTCTTTTTTCTCTTTCTCTATTATTCCCTTCTCTTTCATTTTCCTTTGCCCTTTTCTTTCTCTTTCTCTTCGCCCATTCTTCTCTTTCATCTCTTTTCTATCGCTCTATAAGCATTTATTTTTCATTTTTTCTCTCTCTCCATTAATCCTTTCTCTTTCATTTTCCTTCGCCCTCTTCTTTCTCTTTCTCTTCACCCAGTTTTCCTTTTCCTCTCTTTTCTATCACGCTATAAGCACTTATTTTTCTTTTTTTTCCCTTTCTCTGTTATTCTTTTTTTTTCATTTTCTTTCCCCCTTCTTTATCTTTCTCACTTTCCCCATCCCTTGGTTTATTTTCTTTCTGTTATCTCCTCTCGTTTTCCCCTGTTAGTGTGTGTATTCTGTTGGCCTCTTTTTTGTTATTTTATCATCCTCTCCTTTCTCTCTTATTCTCTATTCTCTCCTTTCTCTCCTTATTCTTCCTTTCCTCTCTTCGGCTTTTTAAATAATTGTTTCTCTGTTTCAATTTTTGGTTGTCTCTGTTTTTTTCACTTTTTGTTTATTTTAT
>NW_020870537.1:73694-78694 GCF_003789085.1 Penaeus vannamei | reverse complement strand
TTCCCATCCCCCGCCTCTCCATCCCCAACTCCCCAACCCCACCCCTACCTCCTCTTGCTGAAATCGTCACTCGATATGTGAAACAAACAACAAAACAAAATAAAAAAATATATATATATTGTCAGCTGTTTAACCACCAGCGTCTCCAGCAGCTCCTCTCAGTCCGAGACGTCAGCTGTTCCTTTGTCTTATGAGAACTCCTCGAAGACGTCGCTGCCTGCACGGTCCTTCTCGGTCGAGTTGGAGGACCTCGGTGAACGGTCAGGAGGAGAGAGCTCGAGCTGTGACGCCTCCGAGCCGAGCTATTGTGTCTGGAAGGACTGAAGTTCACTGAAATCAACCCTTTTGCGCTTTTCGTCTTTTTGGAATTTTGTTTGTGCGACCTGGAATTCTCTGAAATGGCCGTCGAGCTATTGTGTTTGGGGTGATTGAAACGCACTGAAGTTATTCTTTTTTCGCTTTTCTTCTTTTTGGAATTTTGTGTATGTGGCGACTGAAGTTCTCTGAAATGACATTTCCTTTTCGAAATGTTGTGGTTGTGGGAACTGAAACTCACTGTAATGACCTTTTTTTTCTTGAATTGTGATTGCGGAAAATGAAACTTTTTTATGTATATATACACGCATATTTACATGTATGTATGTATGTCTGTATGTGTGTATATCTATAAACGAAGAGAAGAAGAAAGAAAGAAAAGAAAGAAAAAAAATAAGTATAGAGATAAAAAGAACAGAGATTCTTGCTGCGCTCAGAAAGCCGGAAACAGGGATGCAATACGAATCAATAAAAACACTTTTAAAAGATGAATAATAAAAAAGGAGAAAGGCAAGAAAAAAAGAAAAGAAAAAGCTCCTATCCCCAGAATAATAAAAAAAGGTAAACCAGGAAAAAGAAAATAACGGAAGTTTGAGACATGGGAAAAAAGGAAAAAAATCAGACAGGTTTGCTCCCTCGCTTATCCTTTCCTCCCTACCTCCCCCCCTCCCCTCTCTACCCTATCCCTCCCTGTCACCCCACCCCCTTTCCCCCCTCTCCCCCCCCTTCCTCTTATCTACCCTATCCCTCCCTTTACCATCCCCCCGCTTCCCCCTCTCTCTACCCTATCCCTCCCTGCCACCCCCTCCCCTTCTCCCTTCTCCCCATCCTCCCCTCCTCCCTATCCTCCCTCCCTCCTCTCTCTATCCCTCCCTATCCCTCCCTCCCCCTACCTTTATGTCATGGGCGTCCGCTCTGTTTCATTCCATCACATTTTTTTTTTTTTTTGAGAAACGCTAATGGGGAAACATCTGATGATCCTGAAATGAAAAATATGTTAGTAGGGAAAAAATACTCAAATACTTTTTAGAAAGGTCTATAAAATGGCGTATACAAATGTAATATACTTACGTTTATGAATCTTATATACATACTTATGTACGTACATATGTCTATTTACCCTTTGTTTACTGTAGTGCATGCTGTGTGTGACCATGGAAGAGATATAAGGTACATAGGAAATGGGTAGTAAAAAAGACATAAAGAAAGATATTTGGATAGCAAGAGAGGAGAGAGGAGAGAGAGAGGAGGAGAGAGAGAGAGAGAGAGAGAGAGAGAGAGAGAGAGAGAGAGAGAGAGAGAGAGAGGAGAGAGAGAGAGAGAGAGAGAGAGAGAGAGAGAGAAGAGAGAAGAGAGAGAGAGAGAGAGAGAGAGAGAGAGAGAGAGAGAGAAGAGAGAGAGAGAGAGAGAGAGAGAGAGAGAAGAGAGAGAAGAGGAGAGAGAGAGAGAGAAGAGGACAGAGAGAGGAGTGAGAGAAAGAGAGAGAGAGAGAGAGAGAGAAGGGGGGGCAAGCAGAGATATATACTCATACAACGCAAACACGCACCAAACAAACACACACACACAACACACACACACACACACACACACACAAAACACACAACACACACACACACACACACACACACACACAAACACACAAACACAAACACACACACACAAAACACACACACACACAAACCCCGCCAGCCACCCAAAAGATGGATATACACACGCCCATTCCTACATATTTATCCTTTCCTGCGCAGTTTAACAGTTACGGCCGTACGATTTAATAGCGAGCCACGCCCTCTGCGCAGTCCCTCCTGGAAGCCATAAGTTGACGCCCATCACCATAACTGACATGGGCGTATCGTCTCCCCCGCCCATTCACAGTCACGTGACCCTCCTGAATCTTCCCCTGACGATGTTTATGGATTTTTTTTTTTTTGTGCTATTTTTTGGCTTATGGTCGTTGCTCGTGTTATTATTACCGGTTTCTGATTCTAATGCGAGTTTAAGTTGATAGGCGGACAGATAAATATATTGATACATAGATAAAAAGATACATAGGGAACAGATACATGCACACGTATAAACATATATATTCATGCCTATTCATATATATATTATATATATATATATATATATATATATATATATATATATATATGTATACATGTGTGTATATACAAATGTAATACATATAAACATATATATATTATATATATATATATATATACTATATATATATATATATATATATATATATATATATATATATATATGTATGTATGTATGTACATGTGTGTATATACAAATGTATATATGTATATGTATATATGCATACATATATATATATATATATATATATATATATATATATATATATATATATATATATATATATATATGTATATATATATGTATATATATGTATATATATATATATATATATATATATATATATATATATATATATATATATATATATATATATATTATATAATATATATATATATCTAGCATTCATTTATATAGTAGATAGATAAGACAGTAGATACTTATATAGAAGGATAGATGATAGATACATGGATAGGTAGGTAGGTAGATAAGCAGGTAGGTATATAGACTGACAGACAGGTAAAAAAGGTTGACAGACAGAAAGACGAGACGAAAGACAGACAGACAGATAGGTAGACAGATAAGTAAATAGATAGGTACGTTAGTAGGTGCGTAAGTAGATGATAAGTAGATAAATAGCCTGATAGACAGACAGACAGACAGATAGACAGACCCATTTACGCTCACTTCCCCCTCCCGCCTCCGTCTTCTCCTTACCTCCCGTGTCTTTAATTCCTCCTCATCTGCCTCCTCCATTTCCTCTTTCTCGCCTCCACCGCCATAATTTCGCATTACCATATCCATAAATTTCTTCGCCAGGTTGTTTACACTCTTAGTTTTTCCTCTGTGTTTAACGATTCGCGGCTAAAGGGGAAAAAAACTACATGTATTTTTGTGCGAGTGAGGGGGAAAAAATCTGTCAGTCTGTGTTGCTATTTCTGTATTCGGTTTTGTATTTGTTTGTGCGTTTGCTTCTTTCGTTGTTGACTGGTTGGTCTGTCTTGTCTCTATTTACATCTCCTCAGTCTAGATGTGAATGTGTTTGCTGATCTCTCTCTCTTTGTGTATTATTATCTGTTTATCTTTGGATGTAGTTTTCTATCTATGAATCAAGTTTTTCCCCCACTTTTCTGTGTTTTATCTGTGTAAGCTTTCATCTCTTTCTTTCTCCTTTTCTCTCCATCTATTCCTATTTTTGTCCCTCTCCCTCTTACTCTCTCTCCAGACTCCTCCCCTTCCTCTCTATCTATCCCCATCTCTTTCTTCCTCCCTCCTCCATTCTCTCAGCCTCTCCCTCCCCATCTCTTTCTTCCTCCCTCCTCCATTCTCTCAGCCTCTCTCTTCTCTTCTTCTCTCATTCTCTTTCTTCCTACTCCTCCATTCTTCTCTTCTTCTCTCATTTGCCCAAAGCACAGATACCCCAGACACAGGGATAAAAAAAGAGAACTTTTCCTTTACTTCATTCCACACTTCGAAATATCCACAATCCACGTCCCACAAAGTATCCGACGATTGAGCAATATCTCGTATATCCGACGGAGGTGCGGTGGTGTGAATCCAATTTCTGGAAACGGAGTTGGAAAGTTCTCCTCCGCTCTCGTTCCTCCCTGCAAAGAGAATTGGAAAGGCGGGACTTGATGTGGCGTTTTCTTCGGCGATTCTCGAGATTTCTTTCGAGGGGGGGCTTCTTTATTTTATGTGTGTGGTTGTTTTAACTTTCTTTTTTTTTAGTTTATTTTATTTTGTTGTTTATTTTGTTTTGTTTGTTGTTGTTTTTATTACGGCTATTGTTATTCTTGTTATCTTTTTTATTGTTATGATTACCACCATTGTGGTTATCAACATCATTATTGTTGTTATTGTTATTATTGTCATTAATGTTATAAATATTATCATTATTATAATCATATTTACTCTTATTACTAATATCATTGTTGTTATTATACTATTTTCATCATAATGATAATGATGATCATTGTTATTGTTGTTATTATCACCATTACCATTATCATCATTATGATATTAATGATAATAATAATAATAATTGTTATTTTTATTGTCATTATTATTATTATTAATATTATCATTGTTATCAATATTATTATCATTATTATTATCCTCATTACTATTAGCATTATTGTTCTTATTATCATAACTAAATTGATGATTATTTTCAATATTGTTTTTCTTATTAATGATATAATCATAACTACTTCTACTATTACTATAATTGAAATTACTGTCATCATTACCATTTCTATTGTTCTTATTATCCCTATTATTATCATCCCTATGACAATCATTAACATTTTCATTATCATTCTTATCATCATCATTGTCAACATTTATTGCTATCATCGTTATCATCACCACAATCGTCTCTATCCTTCTCATCATCTTTATCAATCCCTCTTTTCATTTTGCTTTAGTTTCCCCTCTGATTTCTAATTAAACCCATTCTCCTTTATCATAAACTTTTCTTCTCGTTTTTATTCTCTTTCTCGCTTAATCTACTTCTCTATTGCCTTGGAACTGAAGGCTAAGTACACAGATAGACGTCAGTTTCGTGTTTACTCAGGAAC
>NW_020870537.1:66194-68694 GCF_003789085.1 Penaeus vannamei | reverse complement strand
TCTGGATCTGAGTTCTACGAGGAAATCACCCTTATGATTTTTCACCAAAAGGATGAATATGAACAATAACTTGCAGCTAATCCCTGTTGTGCGTCTATCTAATACAGCTTGCATGCATTTGATCTAAAATATTCATTAATGCAGATAGATACAGACTATTTGCATAAGCTTATACCCAGCGCAATATTCTTCTCATTTATTATACTAATGATATATATATAAACCGTGGTGTAAAATAGTGAAGGACTCAATTAGTCGATCATTGATATTTCCATTGAGTATATATTATGTGATATGCATTTATATTATTGAAAATAACTGATAAAAACAAAACGAATTTTGTCGATAACGCTATAGATTTATATGACTATTGATTAAATTGTAAGCACCAGTAGAAGTTTATATGAAAAAAGATACAAAGTTGTTTATACAAGAAAAGAAAACAAGATGAGTATGAAAAGGACAAGGTTATTCAAAACTGACACATGCAAAGCATTTTATTAAAAAAAAAAATAATAATAATAAATAAAAAGACGTATTAAAACTCGCAATTCTATGTATGCTTGCTGCTTTTTCTTCTTCTTCTTCTTTCTTTCTTTCCTCTTTAAGCATTCAACACCAAAGAGCTCTTTACTGTGGCCGATTCATTTGATGCCTTTATCTTTGTGTCTGTCTGTCCATGCGATAAAATTTTACATTTTTTTGATAAATAATATACAAAGAATTTCCCGACATTAGAAGAGACATTCATATTGCTATTAAATGACATATTTTGGGGGTTAGGAGTAAATTTCTTGAAGTATTTATTCCTGACTTTGATCATCATCTCTAATCTGGAAAGTAGTCAAGTTTTTGATAACATCACTAAGAATAGGAAATTATCATTTTCGGGTCACAACTACAAACAACATCCGGAAGGTAGCAGTTCACACTTCCACCCTTGCTGAACAAACGCTACGCCTCGCTGTCACAGACCTATATCTACAGTGCCAGAGGAATCAGCTGCCTCGCGCCTGCCACACCCGAGCTTGTGCTTGCCCATGGCACTTTCTCCTCCTCGGTCAAGTCTGGCGAATTCACTCCCTTTGTCACGGCCGGAAGAACTGACGCCAAAAAATACAGAAGAGGCACCTGCCCAGGATAGGAACAGCCGGATAAATAGGGAACGTTTTCTATACCTCGTCAGAAGGATTTCAGCTCTCAGATACTAAGTTTGAAGCGAATAAAAGTGAAAGCCAAGACTACTTTCATTACCGCTCTAAGCCCATCTTGACAGCAACTATTTCTTTGCTTTACATCTAAACCTAAATCTATAATCTATTTCTACATCAATACCTATATCAAATAATCTATCTATCTATAAACATAATCGAAAATACTTCTTCCACGACTTGTCTTAACAATTGTTATCAAAAACGGTTTCTTTGTTATTATCCTATTTAATGTTAAACTTTCTGATATCATTTTACGTTCATTGATTCACTATGCAAACCTATGGTGCCTTTTACGCTATATGATATTGATGATGTTATTGATGATTATGATATTTGTAGTAATCATATGAATAACAATGACATTAACGATAATGATGATAATGATAATAGCGATTTGAACAGTATTGATAATTTTGAGGATGGTGATAATGGTGACGATGATAAATATGACAGTGACAATAAGGATAGTAACAACTGGAAGCAGTCAGAGAGCACATACCATCGCCGAGGCAATAGATGTAATATAAATATTTACGCTTGAAAAATTACATTAAAAATTCCTAGTTCCGGATCACCACCAAAATTTAAAGGCATCAAAGTTGGGCTCAGACACACTTCTGGTAAAAATGTCATAAACATCTGTCCATATCCTGCTAACCAACTATCCAACGAAGAAACAGTCAAAAAAAAAAAAAAAAAAATATAATAATAAATAAAAAAAATAATAATGGCATCTCATTTGGGATAAAATAAACCTCTAGTAAAAATACATAAGAAACTGTTCATAAATTTTGGAGTTATCCTGCTAGCCAACCAACAAACTAACCAACTCTACCAAAAACATAGCCTTCATGGTGGAGGTAATAATATATCAGTCACATTCATAATAAGGATGAAAATAATGATGAGTAATGATAATAATAATGATAATAATGATAATGATAATAATAATGATAATGATAATGATAATAATAACGATAATAATAATGATAAGGATAATGATAATAATAATGATAAGGATAATAATAATAATGGTAATAATAATATGATAATGATAATGATGATCATAATAATGTCGATCATGATTATAGCATCATTATAATAACTATAACAATTATTACGATTTTACTCTTAATTCTCCTACTAATGATAATATCCCCATAGTAATGACAACATTAATCGTAATAAAACACTGCCCTTTTCGACTTGAGATCTGAACGAGCAAAGAGAAATTCGTATTAAAATATCGAGAAACGGAACATGATAAAAGACCCGCTCTTGCATAT
>NW_020870537.1:37500-42500 GCF_003789085.1 Penaeus vannamei | reverse complement strand
CGTGGGTCATATATCTATTTGTATGATTGTTTCAGTGTTTGTTGGTGTGTCTGTGTGCGCCCGTGGTTAGGGTGAGGTGTTGTGGGTATGTGCATTTATTTATTTTTTATTTTTTATTTTTTATTTTTTTTTTTTTATTATTATTTTTTGGGGGGGGGGTGTAGGTGTGTGTGTGTCTGTAGCAGATGAATTTCTTACTGAATTTCGCCCAAAGATGGAGTTTTTTTAGAGAAAGAGAGGGAAAAAAGAAAACGTAAGGTCTAGTCTCATTCTCATTTATCATTTATAATGTCATTGTGCCCACATCGCGATGAGGGTGTTGCCTGCGGGCGATGCTGTTAATGACCAGTGGGAGGATGTAGTGAATGGGGGAGGAGAGATAGTTGGGGATTAAGAAGATGGTGGATAGGGGAGGAGAAGGGGTAAGGGAGGAGGAGGAGAAGGGAGGGGGGGTTGAGGAAGGAGAAAGATTGAAGACAGGAGAAGGAGGAAGAACAAGAAGGAGAAGGAGGAGAAGAACAGAAGGAAGAAGGAGGAGAAGAACAAGAAGGAGAAGGAGGAGAAGTAAGGAAGGAGGAGAAGAACAAGAGGGAAGGAGAGAAGAACAAGAAGGAGAAGGGAGGAGAGAACAAGAAGGAGAAGGAGGAGGAAAGACAAGAAGGAGAAGGACAGAAGGGAGAAGGAGAGGAGGGAACAAGAAGGAGGAAGAGGAAAAGAACAGAGGGAAGGAGGAGAAGAACAAGAAAGGAAGAAAGAAAGGGAGGAGAAAAGGCAAGGAAGAAGAGGAAGAAGGGAGAAGGAGGAGAAAGAGAAGAAGGAAAGAAGAAGAAGAAGGAGAAGGAGGAGAAGAGAAGAAGGAGAGGAGGAAGAAGAAAAGAAGGAGAAGGAGGAGAAGAAGGAGAAGGAGAAGGAGGAGAAGAAGAGAAGGAGAAGGAGAGAGAAGAAGAGAAGGAGAAGGAGGAGAAGAAGAGAAGGAGAGAAAGGAGAGAAAGAGAAGAAGGAGAAGGAGGGAGAAGAAGAAATGAGGAGGAGAAGGAGGAGGAAGAAGAAGGAGGGAGGAGAAGAAGCAAAGAAGAAGTAGGAGGAGAAGAAAGAAGAAGGAGAAGGAGAAGGGGAGAAGGAGAAGGAGGAAGGAGAAGGAGAAGGAGAAGGAGAAGGAGAAAGAAGAAGAAGAAAGAAGAAGAAGAAGAAGAAGAAGAAGAAGAAGAAGGAAGAGGAAAGAAGAAAGAAGAAAGAGGAAGAGAAGAAAAAGAAGAAAGAAGAAAGAGGAAAAGAGAGAGAAAGCAAGAAGGAGCTAAAGAAAGAAGAAAAAAGAAAAGAAGAAAGGAGAAGAAGAAGAAAAGAAGAAGGAGGAGGAGGAGAAGGAGAGAGAGAAGGAGAAGGAGAAGGAGAAGGGTGAGGAAGGAGAAGGAGAAGGAAGAAGGAGAAGGAGAAGGAGGAAGAGGGAAGAGAAGAGGAAGAGGAAGAGGAAGAGGAAGAGGAAGGAGGGATAGAGGAAGAGGAAAGAGGGGAGAGAGGAGGAGGAGGAGGAGGAGGAGGAGGAGGAGGAGAGGAGGAGCGAGGAGGAGGAGGAGGAGGAGGGGAGGAGGAGGGTGGGAAGGAGAGGTAGGAAGAAGAAGCAGGATGAGAGGAGGGGGTTTGGGAAGAGAGCGGACAAGAAAAGGAGGAGAAGGAGGAGGAGTAGAAGAAGAAGGAAGAGGAGGAGGAGGAGATGGAAGAAGGAGGGGTTTGGGGAGGTCAGACGGGGTGAGGAGGAGAGTGGCGGGGTGGGGGAGGAGAGGAGGAGGAGAGGAGGAGGAGAGGGGGTTGGGGAGGAAGAGGAGGAGGAAGTAGGGAGGCTGGATGAATGGAGTGAATGGGTTTGAGGACAGAAGGAGCATCAATGAAGCATATCTAATAAAGTATATGCCGCATACCAATCATCATCATGGTTATTTTTATCTCACCAGCTATTGCTGTTACCAATATTCTTATTCTTATTACCAGAGTTGTTGACGCTATTGCCATCGTTGTTATTTCCTCACTGCATAATTACCACTCATTATCCATCTCATTATCATCACCCTTCGGCTCACCACTCTCAGCACTCATTATCCTCATCCTTCGACTCACCACACACTCACCACTCATTATTCCTCTCATTATCCTCATCCTTCACTCACCACTCATTATCCCTCTCATTACCATCATTCCTTTCGACTCACCACACATTCATCACTCATTATCCTCATCCGTTATTTCACCCTTTCGCCCTCCTCACGCCATTCTTTGCGCCCCACGCTCATATCCGCCTTGACCCCGGCGACATTTGGCACTAATTATGCGAGGATATATTACAGATGAGTGATTGCAGGAAATGATAAAGATTCGGCGGCGGTGCGTGTGGCGTGAGATAAGAGGGAAGGAGAAAAATGCGGTGGAAGAGGAGGAGGTGTTGGTGGTGGTGGGGGAGTGAGTGTGGTGGTGGTGGTGGAGGAGGAGGGAGGGAGGGAGGGAGGGAGGGAGGGTGGAAGGAGGGACAGAGGGAAGGAGGGAGGGAGGGAGGAGGAAGAGAGAGAGGGGATGGAGACAGAGGGACAGAGAGAGAGAGAGAGAGAGAGAGAGAGAGAGAGAGAGAGAAGAGAGAAGGAGGGGAGAGAGAGAGAAGAGAAGAGCAGAGAGGAGAGAGAGAGAGAGAGAGAGACAGTGAGAGAGAGAGAGAGAGAGGAGAGCCTTTGGCCTAGAAAAAAAAACTTCGCCAACAGTATATATAACTACCGCCTCAGCGTAAATCAATATTACGATATGATGATTTTACTTAGCAACAAAAGTTTTGACGGGAAAAGTTATCGTTGCCTCTTATGCTCGCTGTCGCCTTACCCCCCCCCCCCTCTAACCCTCGTCCCCCTCGGCTTCTTCCCCTTCCCTTCCTCCTACCCCAGTAACCCCTTCCCACTCCTCCCTTTGTGCCCACGCTTGCTCTTCTCCTCGTACCCCTCCCCCTCCCTCCCCTTCCCCTATTTTACTACTTCCTCCTATTCTTCTTTTCACTCCCCTGCCCTTCTCCCGTACCTTAGAAGCTCCCCTATGGTCTTTCCTCGTACATCTCCCCCTTCTCCCTCTTCCCTCTTCCCTTTCCCCCGTTATAGTAGTCTTGTGGCCGTTGTAACGATCAGCTTAATCCGAATCTCAAGGCATTTCGTGTTTGTGGGTAAGCAAGCATATGGACAGTAGTATGCAGATAAAAGCAGGTATACATCCGCAAACAAAAGCACATACATATTCACTCTCTCGCTCTCTGTCTCTCTCTCTTTCGGTTTCGGTTTCGCTCTCTCGCCCGAATCCTTTGTCCTTCTCTCTCCTTTGCATCTAAGAGAGAGAGGAGAGAGAAGAGAGAGAGAGAGAGAGAGAGAGAGAGAGAGAGAGAGAGATGAGAGAGAAGAGAGAAAATAGATAAGGAGAAAGAGTGGTATGTGTGCGCGTTGAAAGAGGAGGAGAATCAAGCGACACAGAGGCGGAGTGGAGGATTCAGTGCTTGCTTTTAGTGGGGATGTAAAGGGTCCTTCATCCCACTCCTGAGGATCCTATTCACACGGAACGGCCATCTCCCCGCCGCCTTATAGCGCCCCCGCGAAGGACCTTTTATGCGGCGGCACTAACGCGACACGTCATAGTTAGCGTCCAAATTGAGATGAAGAGACGGTGTCATTCAGATGGTTTTCGCCGTTCTGGCTTTCTTTATGTGGGGTTGGGTTCTTCGGTGGGGGAGGGGGAGGGGGGGGGCTCACGCTCGCTCCCCTTCTTTCTTTCGTTTTCATTTTTTCTTTATGTTCATCCTTCATTGCTTCTCTTTTTTATATCTTCTCAGTCTTTCTCTCTCTCCTACTTCCTCTCTCTCTCTCTTGTCTATCTGTCTCTCTCTCTCTCTCTCTCATCTCTCTCTCTCTCTCTCTCTCTCTCTCTCTCTCTCTTTTCTCTCTCTCTCTCTCTTTCTCTCTCTCTCTCTCTCTCTCTCTCTCTCTCTCTCTCTCTCTCTCTCTCTCTCTTCTCTCTCTCTCCTCTCTCTCTCTCTCTCTCTCTCTCCCGCTCTCTCCCTTCACTCTCTCTCTGTGTATGTGTGTGTTTCCTTTCTATCTCTCTCTTCCCCTCTGTTCTCTCTCTCTCATCTCTTTTTTCTCTCGCTCTTCTCTCTGCATTTTCTCTCTTTCTTTTGTTCCTCTTCTCTTCTCTCTCTCTGCCAGATCCCTTCTTCTTTTCCTGTCCTCATGACCTTGTTTATTATGTCAATTATTGCGCCTTTAGGATTGCTTATTTCCAAAACACACTCGCTTTAGTATTTGCGAAAAGGATGAAGTCTAAAAGAATTATTCGCAAACGTGTACTCCAGCGACCCAGATATTTCGGCGGGATAACCCTTTTGTATTTTGAATTCCACGACGCCACCCCCCCCCCCCCCCCAAAAAAAAAAAAAAAAAAAAGGGCCTCCCTAGATTCCCTACGCGATTCTTTTGGGAGATTCTTGAAACCGGGGAGACATTTCTGTGACTTTATGTAAGGGGGTTTTATTGAACGTGACCCCGCCATTTTTTTTTTTGGGGGGGGGAGTGGGGGCACTCTCGTAAACTTTGGTATGTTGTAGGAAGGGTTTAGCGAAAAGGGGGGAAGCTGGGGGTGGGTGAGGAGGGAGTGGGGGGTGGGTGGCCATTAGGGTCTTATTTGCAATTGGCCTTATTTTACGGGTAATTACGAGGTTATTTTTGTGTGTTTGGCTCTTGCCTTTTGTTTTTCTCTTTGTTTATGTTTGTCTGTCTGTAATCTCTCTCTCTCTCTCTCCTTCTCCTCCCTCTCTTCCTCTCCATCTCCCCTCCCATTTTTTCCCATCCCTTCCTCCCGCCTCCCTCCCTTTCCCTCCTCCTCCTCCTCTTCCTTCCCTCCTCCCCTCCGTCCTCTCTCCCTTTCCCCTTACCTCTCGCTATTTCCCCTCTCATTCCTCCTTCCTCTTACTTTTCATCGCCCTAAAT
>NW_020870537.1:25000-35000 GCF_003789085.1 Penaeus vannamei | reverse complement strand
GACATTTTTACCTTTAATGTTTTCGTACTTTTGTTAAATTTCATTATTTCTCTTATTTCTCTTGTTTTTGTAGGGGTACTTTTGTTGTTGTTATTTGTGATTTGTTTTTTTGTTATCATGTTGAAAGGAATTGTTACAGGTATTATTACTAATTTCGGGACTGATTTCTCGTTTTAATATATATTTTTTCTTGTTGTTCCAGGTAATTGCGCGATTATCGACTTTTCTTGCGTTGTGCAGTTTGGAAAGGTAAGCGAAACACAAACATTAAAAGTGAATGAGTGAGTGCGTGCGTGCATCCTCCTGCTCGCGCGCGTGGTTTTCACACGTGTTTATGCGTGCGAGAGTTTATTTATTCATTATTTTTACAAGAAAAAAAAAATATTAGTCACCGATACCGCCAGTGTGTTCCCGGAGCCACGTCACGCAACGTAATCAGACGCAGCTTGAAATCATGGGCGCGGTAATGACGCCCCCGATACGTCCGGGGGCGGGCTGACCGTGGTGGCGTGCGGGCGAGGTGTGACGGGCGCCGCGCAAGGTCACGGTCGCTGCCACTCGCCCGTGACCTCGGGGCGAGACTCCCTCGGTCGCGTCCATGCTCGCTCTTCGCCCGGAGACCGAGCACGCACGCAAGCAAGCAGGCAGCCGGACACGAATGGTTGGGGCTAGAAGTAAATGCGCGAGGAAATGCACAATCATTTTGCACAATCATTTTGCACAATCATTCGCACATACTGCCTTGTTGTGTTTGTTGTCCCTGTTGGAGTGCGTGTTGTTTCGTTTATCTTTATTTTCTTAGATATTCTTCGTCACTATTATCACCATCCTTGCCATCATCTTACCATCACGGGAATCGTCGCCATCATCACCGTCCTCCGCATCCTACACGCGGAGGGAGGTGGCGAGGGCGACAGATAGAGATCCCACGCTCACGCCATCCCTGCTTTATTAATGTCACGTTGCCCTTTGTCACCCACATGCCCAAGCACCCCTCTTTGTCTCCCTCCCGCTCCTCCCCCCTTCCTCCCTTTCCTACACTTCCTTTGTCCCCTTCCTTCCTTTCCTTCCCCTTCTCCTCCTGTTTTTCTTCCCCTGTTCTTTTTTTCTTTTGTCTCCCTTCTTTTCCATCTCTTATTCCCCTTGCCTCTCCTTTCACTCCCTCTTCTACCTACTCCTATACATTTTTTCTTCTCTTCCTTTAGCCATTCTTCTTATTCCACTTCCTCTTCCCCTCCCCTTCCTCTTCCCGTCCTCCTACGCATACAAACAAATAAGCTTGCCGTGACTTTTCATTCCGGGAAAGGCTTTGAGATAAGAAAAGAGAGGAGAGAGAGGAGAGACAGACGCGTTGATGAACGAGAATTGGCGTAATAGGAGCGGATTCGTGCAAAGATTTGGAAGAAGGAAAAAGTGGAAGAATGGACATGACAGGGAAAAGAAAGTATCGTTGCCTCCCCACTGCTGCATGTAAACGATGCGGAGTTTACACGAAGACTGCCAAAAGCCACTGGGCCGGCGGTTAGGGGGCGGGGCGCATGCGGGCGCTGCGTTGGGAGGGGCACAGGGCACGGTGGCTCGGAGGACCAGGGGCACGTCACTGGCTCGTGAGTTTAAGGTTTATTTTTAGCTCGGGTTTCTACGGTTATGGGCTCTTTTTCGTAATTTCCTTTCGAATTTTTCATTTTGTCGAACGTATTATTTTTATTTTTATTTATTTGTTTATTTATTTATTTATTTGTTTATTTATTTATTTATTTATTTATTTATTTATTATTTTTTTTGTTTAAGAAGGGGAGGAAGAGAATATTTTGGGGAATGGGAACTAGAAGGAAATTGATAAGAAGGAGGATGAGTTAGGAATATCTGCATGTATATAAGCACACACCCGTGTACTTATGCAAAGAAATTACTATTTACTCCTATATTCTATTTCATTTTTATCTTTTTTATTTTTTCTACTCTTATTTTAAATTCCATTATTTACTTTGCGCATTCATTCCACTTCATAAGATTATATGTTAATATGGTATTTTATAAAAACGAAAATATGTGTGAAGTGACCAGAACGTCCTGGGTTCGAAAAGCGGGAAATGGCAAAACAAACTGGTTCTGCATTATTAACCGAGACCGTGACGCAAACGGCCACCCTCTGGGAAGGCTAGAAATGAATCACTTTTCTCTTATCCTTTTTGATAGGGAGAAAGAGGGAGAGGCGGAGAGGGAGAGGGAAGGAGGGAGGGAGAGTAGGAGAGGTAGAGAGGGAAGGAGGAAGGGAGAGAGGGAGAGGGAAGGAGAGAGAGAGCGAAAGGGTGAGAGAGAGAGGGGGGGGAGGGAGAGTAAAGGTGAGAGCGATGAAGTGTGGGAGAAAGAGGGAGGGAGAAATGGAGACAGGGAGAGAGAAAGAGAATAGAAAAAACGAATGCAGAAATAGAGAAAAGAGATGAAAAAAGAATCAGAGATTGAACGAGGGGCGCGGAAGGAATCCGTAAAAGAAAGAGAAATGCATTTTTTCAAGGGTTACTGACCTGGAATGAAACTTTTAATTGCTCCATTTCATCCCAGACGGAATGAGCATACAATAGCGGAATGATTCGAGGTCATCACGGCCGTCGCAGTTAGTGATGTCAGAGGAAATAGGGTTCGGGGCAGAGAGCCAGGAGAGGAGGTAGGGGCAGCTGGAATAGGGAGAAAGGCAGGGGAAAGGGGTCTCGGAATCGGGTATGGAACAGGGGCAGGGGTCGGAGGGAAGCAGGGGTTGGGCGACGAGACAGGGGCATGAGAGGGAGACAGGGAGACAGGGATAGGGGACAGGAGGTGGATAACGAGATGAATGTGTGGATGATAGAAAGAGGCTGGAATAGGGGAATGAATTGGATAACGGGAATGGGGTATGGATTAGAGAGAGTGGGCATGTTTGAGGGCAGGGACACCATAAGGAATGGGGCAAGGAGTCAGGGGCAAGAGCTAGGGATAGGGGAAGAGGCACGGACTCTCTCTCTCTCTCTCTCTCTCTCTCTCTCTCTCTCTCTCTCTCTCTCTCTCTCTCTCTCTCTCTCTCTCTCTCTCTCTCCTTCTTCTTCTTCTTCTTCTTCTTCTTCTTCCTTCTTCTCCTCTTCCTCCTCTTCTTCTTCTTCTTCTTCTTCTTCTTTCTTCTTCTTCTCCTCCTCCTCCTCCTCTTCTTCTTCTTCTTCTTCTTCTTTCTTCTTCTTCTTCTTCTTTCTCTTCTTCTTCTTCTCTTCTCCTCCTCCTCCTCCTCCTCCTCCTCCTCCTCCTCCTCCTCCTCTTCTTTCCTTCCCTTCCGCCGCCAGGGATAAGGTTAGAGGAAGCGAGGAAGGGTGGAGACGGAGGACAGGGCGCAGGGGGACAGGGCAGCGGCGAGGGATAGAGCGAGGGCGCGCGGGCAGGACAGAGGGCACTTTAGAAGGCGAGGACGTGGCTCAGGACGACGACGACGGCGACGAGAACGAGGACGACGAGGACGACGAGGACGACCAAGAAATCGACGATGAAGGCCGAAGGTGCGGCAGCTGCTCCGGATTCCGATCACGATCCGAATGTAAACTTTCCGAACGTCTGGCTTTCTTCCTGTCTCTCCTCTCTTGTTTTACGGATTGAATTAAAAGAAGGGAGTTGTTGGCTTGATGGTTCGTTTCTTCGTATTTTTTGTACGTTTTTTACACTGGCTTTCAGCATGAATACAAGTGCGTGCATGGAATTATGCTGGAAGTCGTGCGCACGCTCACATATGAAATAAACACACACACACACACACGCACATACACACACACACCACGCACACACACACACACACAACACACACACACACACACACACACACCCACACACACACACACACACACACACAACACACACACACACACACACACACACACACACACACACACACACACACACACACACACACACACACACACACACACACACACACACACACACACACACACACACACACCACACACACACCACACACACACACACACACACATTACATTAGCAGCTATCGCCTTCCTCGCCCGAAGTAAACACAGAGGTGGGCATACGTCCCTGTGCATCCTTTCCAGAGATGAATTTTATGATAACGTGAATTTTATAATAACGTGAATTACTTGTTCGTGACGTGTCCTAGGGCGATCGCTGTTAGATGAGGAAAATTAGTATGAATTCGAGGGTAAGGGGAAGAGGAAGGAAGAGGAAGAGGGAGAGGGAGAAGGAGGAGAGAATGAGAAACAGATGCGCAGGGAGAAAGAGAGAGAGAAAATGAGAGAGGAGATTAGAAGAACCGGTTCTCTTGGGCTGCGGTTTCCGAGCTGGTGAGGTTTCCTCCAACCGCGGCAGATTTAAGACCTCTTGAGATTCTAAAATCGAAGGAAATTTTTTTGAGGTCTTGGGGCTCCTTTACGGGATTCTCCTTATTCGCTTCTAAGTGGATTTTCTTTTTTTTTCGTTTTTTTCAGAAGTTCGTTTTGAAGGCGCGATTTCAGAGCAGAACAACAATATGAAGAAAAGAAAGAAAGAAAGAAAAAGAAAAACAAGTAGGAGCTAATAGCAAGTCCCAGAGATGTATCTAGCGTGTAAGAGAAAATCGGATGTTTGTGGTTTAACCCGCCGAGAACTCTCCGCTCGGCGTTGAAGCGTTCACCGGAACCCAAACAAACGTGGCGTGGAGACGGGGGGGGGGGAGGATAAGAATAGAGGGAGAGAGGGAGGGAAGGTAGGGAGAGAGGGAGGGAGGGAGGCTAGGGATAGAGGGAGAGAGGGAGGGAAAGTAAGGAGAGAGGGAGGGAAGCTAGGGATAGAAGGAAAGAGGGAGAGAGGGAAAGAGTGAGGGAGGTAGGGAGGGTAGAGAGGGAGAGAGAGGGGAGATAGAGGGAGAGAGGAGGAGGTAGAGATAAAAGGCGAAGAAGGAAGGATAGGGAGAGAGGGAAAGAGGGAGAGAGAGAGGGAGTGAATGGGTGAAAGCGAGGTTTTCCCAGGTGTGTTTGGGTTGAGGGGGGGAGAACGTCCCCACTTTCTGTGTTTTCCTTTCATCCATCTGTGTGTGTGTATTTGGTTAGTATTTTAGGATATATGCTTTTCCGCTTTTTTTCATAAGCGTCCTTTTCTGTAGGTCGCCCTTCTCCCTCATTATTTCCCTTGTCGTCTCTCCTTCCCGCTTCTACACCCTTCCCCTCTCCTCCTCTCCATCTCGTATCTCATTTATCTATCTTTCTCATCCTTCCATTTTTTTCTTCCTTCTGTGCGTTTTTTTTCATCTTCATTTTATTTAAGCTCGCTACCGGTCTTTACTCATCAGGGGAGAGATTTTCCTGGTGTTGATGCAACTACTTATGTGTGTGTGTGTGTGTGTGTGAGAGAGAGAGAGAGAGAGAGAGAGAGAGAGAGAGAGAGAGAGAGAGAGAGAGAGAGAGAGAGAGAGAGAGAGAAGAGAGAGAGAGTGAGTGTGTGTGTGTGTGTGTGTGTGTGTGTGTGTGTGTGTGTGTGTGTGTGTGTGTGTGTGTGTGTGCAATATACAATATGCATACTTCTATATACAGACGCACATGCATACATACATACACAAATACATACATTCATGCATGCGGACATGCATATGTAAACATACATACGCACAAATGTACGTACATATGGATGTACATAAATACATACACATCCTTACATACAAACATTCATACTCATATATACATGTAAATATAAATATATATACATACGTACACTGCCGTGTGGTATTGCATGATTTGGAGAAAAATAAGTTTTTTTTTTTGTAATGTGAGGAAGCTGAGGCCTTGAGTTTCATTTAGAGAGTTTTATTTTTTAGTCGTAATTCTTGACACATATTATTTTGGAAAAACACTCTCTCTCTCTCTCTCTCTCTCTCTCTCTCTCTCTCTCTCTCTGCTCTCTCTCTCTCTCTCTCTCTCTCTCTCTCTCTCTCTCTCTCTCTACTCTCTCAGTCTCTCTCTCTCTCTCTCTCTCTCTCTCTCTCTCTCTCTCTCTCTCTCTCTCTCTCTCTCTCTCTCTCTCTCTCTCTCTCTCTCTCTCTCTCTCTCTCTCTCTCTCTGCGCGCGTGTGTATGTGTGTAAATATCTGTGTGTATGTGTGTTTTTGTGTGTGCGTGAGTGTGTGCTTTCACAGATCGTACAGCGCAAGGAGCCTGGAGGTAGATTTCCCCCGCGTGTCATGCATCAGCTGTAATCACCTCGGTGGAAGTGAGCCCCCCCCCACTCCCTCCGCACTCTGCTCTTACAGACTTGCATGAGGTGACGAGTACATTTTTAAGTGTACGAAAAGGGACACATAGAATGCCCTACTTTCGCGGAGAAGTGAGTGTGAATAGTAGTTCCATCGGTCTTAATTTTTGATCGTATTGTTTTTTATGATTGGTGATTTCTGTATTTTTTTTTCCGAATAGCCTCGGCCAAGTTTCCTTTTTTCTGTGGCGCTCCACAGAAGGACATTTACTAGAAACTGTTACCGGATAAATGCAGCGCAGACTAGTATATTTTGCTACTATCTTTGAAACGACTGATCCGTCTCAGTTTTTTTCCATAGGTGACGTAATATATATATATATATTATATATATATATATATATATATATATATATATATATATATGTAATATATATAATATATATATATGTATATATGTATGTGTGTGTGTGTGTGTGTGTGTAATGTGTGTGTGTGTGTGTGTGTGTGTGTGTGTGTGTGTGTGTGGTAGTAAGTGACTATATCAGTTTTATCTTTGTTTTAGAAAAAAAAACTCCGTAAATTGTCGTACTGTGCCTGGCTTTACACGTTATAGAAAAGATATGAATGAGAAAAGAATCATTTCTCATTTCTCAAAAGAATCATAATCTCACATCTGCGCTTTTAAAAGTCTCCCCGCTAGCTGTTGACTTCTCCCATATCACCGCCGAAGTCCTGAGCCATTGTTCGTGAAAAGGAAAAAAGTAAAAGTGATTTTCGTGGAAAGGAAGCTCTTGGTTTTGCCGCCATCTTTTTGAATCCGAGAACAGATATACGAACGCTGATCGCCGAACGCTGATTGGATGCGGACTAGCGGAACGAGGAATGGGAATTGCCGTCCCGTTCAGTCGTTGTTATTATCATCTTGGCTTCTGTAGGAGAACGACTGGATTTGTGAGTAACAAGTATAGGGATTTTCACTGTCCTTAAGCCCATGTGAGTAATTTGTTCGACTTTGAATGATAAAATCTTAATTGGCTTTTCATCATCGTCGTCGTCGTCGTCTTCATCTTCATCTTCATCAACATCAACATAATTTAGCATAATAGAGCACGATGTGTCATTGAGCACAAAACGAGATCGTATTGCCATGATAAAAGAAATTATGATAACAACAACAAATACTGCTATTACTGCTGGTTATTGCTACTACTACTTTTACTTTCACTTTTACTGCTAATGCTACTTCTAGTACTGCTAGTACTACTACTAGCACTGCTAGTACTACTACTTCTACTACTACTACTGCTTCTACTACTACTACTACTACTACAACTACTACTAGTAATGCTAGTACTACTACTAGTACATATATTACTACTACTACTACAAGTAGTAGTGCTACTACTAACACTACTACTACTACTAGTACCACTGCTACTAGTGCTACAACTACAACTATATTACTACTACAATTGCTACTGCTACTACAAAAGCAACTACTACTACTACTACTACTACTACTACTACTACTACTACTACTACTACTACTACTACTACTACTACTACTACTACTACTACTACTAGTGTTGCTGTTGCTACTGCTACTGCTTATACTATTACTACTACTACTATTACTACTACTACTATTACTATTACTACTATCACTACTACTACTATTACTACTACTACTATTACAACCATTACCACCAACATCACCACCACTATTACTACTGCTATTGATAAATATTTACTTTTTTGACCCCTTGACTGTTCACGTATATACAGTAGCATGGATGTGAATTAACCAACGTTTGAGTGATGCGAGTTTATTGTCATTTCAAAGCCAGGAGAACTGACCTCGACCAACATTGCAGTGTGTTATGCATTGGTGGAGGAGGGTAGTGGAGCGGTGGAGTGGTGGAGCTAGTATGGTGGTGAGGCGAGCGGATAGGGTGATGGAGCAGGTAGGATGGTGGAGAGCAGGTGGAGCGGTGGGATGGTGGAGCTAATATGGAGCGGTGTGGCGGAGCGAGCGGGTAGGGTGATGGAGCAGGTAGGATGGTGGAGCGAGCAGGTAGGGTAATGGAGCGGTGGAATGGTGAAGCTAATATGGTGGTGGAGTTAGCGGGTAGGGTGATGGAGGAGGTAGGATGGTGGAGCTAGTATGGTGGTGGAGTTAGCGGGTAGGGTGAGGGAGAGGTGGAGTGGTGGAGCTAGTATGGTGGTGGATCGAACGGGTTGGGTGGAGCGAGCAGGTAGGATGGTGGAACGAGCTGGTTCGATGGTGGAGCGGTGGAATGGCGGAGCTAATATGGTGGTGGAGCGGTGGAGTGGTGACGCTAGTATGGTGGTGGAGCGATGGAGTGGTGACGCTAGTATGGTGGTGGAGCGGTGGAGTTAGCGGGTGGAGGAATTGAGTAGCTTTGGCGGGAGAGAGTGGGCGAGAGATCTCTTGTCCTTCGGCCGTCGCGTATGGCTTCGTTTTATTATTATCGTTTTCTTTTTATCGCTTCGTTAGTCTTCGCTCATAGCTACTTGGTCTTGTTTACTACTCTCTCTCTCTCTCTCTCTCTCTCTCTCTCTCTCTCTCTCTCTCTCTCTCTCTCTCTCTTCTCTCTCTCTCTCTCTCTCTCTCTCTCTCTCTCTCTCTCTCTCTCTCTCTCTCTCTCTCTCCCTCTCTCTTTCCCTCCCTCCCTCCCCTCCCCTCCCTCCTCTCTCCCCTTCTCCTTCTCCTCTCCTTCTCCTTCTCCTCCCTCTCCCTCTCCCTCTCTCTCTCCTCTCTCTCTCTCTCTCTCTCTCTCTCTCTCTCTCTCTCTCTCTCTCTCTCTCTCTCTCTCTCTCTCTCTCTCTCTCTCTCCTCTCTTCTCTCCTTCCCTCTCTCTCCCTCCCTCTCTCCCTCCCTCCTCCCCTCTCTCCCTCTCTCTCCCTCTCTCTCTCTCTCTCTCTCTCTCTCTCTCTCTCTCTCTCTCTCTCTCTCTCTCTGCTTCTCTCTCTTCTCTCTCTCTCGCTCTCTCTCTCTCTCTCTCTCTCTCTCTCTCTCTCTCTCTCTCTCTCTCTCTCTCTCTCTCTCTCTCTCTCTCTCTCTCTCTCTCTCTCTCTCTCTCTCTCTCTCTCTCTCACCCTTTCTTGTGTTCTTTGCGTCATCTTGCTTCTCGGAACCGGTTACAGATTGAAAATATCAATTCTCTCCCATAAACTCGAAATGAGAATTTTGCGAACCGCTCGTGGAAATCAATTTTACGCCACTGATTAGGTTTGCGATAGATAGGACTGGTTGGTGGCAGTTGTGGTTGGTAAAAATGCGAGGAATGTTAGTATGATGGGAGTATGCTTTGCGGTTGATAAGGGTGGGTGTGGTTTGTGGGTGTGTGTGTTGTGTGTGTGTGTGTGTGTGTGTGTGTGTGTGTGCGTGTGTGTGTGTGTGTTTGTGTGTGTAAATGCATGTGCGTGTGCGTGGTTGTGCGAATGTGTCGGGGGGGGGGTGGGCGACTCATTATCATATTACTCATGACTGTGAGAAGAATGGGAGGTTCCTGGACTCCGCCGTCACTCATTTGACTCATTCCGCTAATGGGATCCAGAGCAGTCATTTCTGGTCAGTTGGAAGGGCAAAATCATTGTCTCCGGCTGTTATTTCCTAATTGCATTCTCTTGAAGATTTGCTTTCGTTTTTGTTTATCATTTTCTTGAGTTAGCTACGTGTTTTTTGTTTGTTTATTTGTTTGTTTTATTCCTAGTCGGTTGATTTGTGATTTTGATCTTAAGTGATATTGTTTTTGGTTCCG
>NW_020870537.1:0-20000 GCF_003789085.1 Penaeus vannamei | reverse complement strand
TTGCCACAAAAAGGATAGGTTTCAGCGGTTGGCTGCCGTTGATAAAGTAGAATAGGTTAAAATGCTCAAAGGGAGAGGAGGAGGAGGAGGAGGAAAAGGGTGGATGAGAGGAGAGGGAATGAAGAGTGTAAAGTCAACATCAAAGAGGAGGAAGAGAAGGAAAATAAGAAAAGAAAAAGTAAGAGCAACTGAGGAGAAATAAAAGTGAAATGGAGTAGGAGGAGAAAGATAATAGAATAACAGTAATAGTCACAAGAGACAAAATAGAAGAAAATGATCATCAGTTGATAAAAGAAAATAATGAATATTCGAGTAACACATTAATATAAGAAAGGAATAATAAAGGAAAGAAATAGTAAAAGAAGAAGAAGAAGAGGAGGAGGAGGAAGAGAGAGAAAAAGAAGAAGAAGAGAGAAAAAGAAGAAGAAGAGAAAAAGAAGAAGAAGAGAAGAGGAAGAGGAAGAAGAAGAAGAAAGAAAATGGAAACGAAGAGGTGGTGGCAGCGACAGCGGAGATACTGTTAGAATCTCTGAGATTGAATGCCTTACGTGTTTCGAAAGACCAGGCGCTCCCCTGCTGGCGAGCACGATCGTATTGGTAAACAAATGGAGAAGTTGGGCGAAGAGATAGCAGAGACGAAAGGATAAGAGGGAGAGAGAAAGAAAATGAAGAAAGAGAAAGTAGGAAGGAAGGATAAAGAGGGGAGGTTGGAGTGAGAAGAGAAGGGAAATAGGAAAGATGAGGTAGAGCAGGAGGACGGGAGGGATAAAGGGTAAAGGTAAAGGGGGGACAGAAAGAAGGGAAATAGAGACATGGAGGGAGTATGGAAGAAAAGAAGGAAAGTAGGAAAGAGGGAGTAAGGGAGAGAAGGGAGGATAGTAAGAACGGAGATCGAAATAGATGGCGAGGGGAAAAGGAAAAGAAGGGGGAGGATAGGAAAGAGGGAGTAAGGGAGAGAAAGAAAGGAGAGGGTAGGAAGGAGGGATTAAGGAAGAGAAAGAGAGGAGAGGGTAGGAAGGAGGGAGTAAGTGAGAGAAAGAGAGGAGAGGGTAGGAAAGGGGTAGTAAGAAAGAGAAGGAAAGTAACCTAGGACGGAAGGGAGGTAAGAAGGAAGGGACAAGATAGAAAAGGAAGGAATAAGGAAGAGAAGAAGAGAGGGGAGGCTAGGGAGAGGCGGCGGGGGGGAAGAGGAGGGGGTGTAGGCTGGCCACACAGGAAGCGGCGAGTCATGCAGGTGGCACGCAGAAGCCTCCCTCCCCCAGGGCGTTTTGTAAACAGGGTGGATCCCACGCACATTTTACACTTTCCCGCCGCCGTTCTGTGTGCGATGCTGCCCTGCGCGATTCGTTTATGGGGTTGGATTTTGGATTTTTTTTGCGTGTGTTTTATTTTATTGTCGGTCAAAGATTTTCTCCCCCTGTTTGTTTGTTTATTTTTTGTTTATTTTTTTATTTTTATTTTTTTTGTAGCTGTATGTATTCACGTTCATTTTACTTTCCCCGATCTCTCTGTCTACTTGTTTCTCTCTCTCTCTTTCTCCCCCTCCCTCACTTCCCTCCCTCCCTCCCTTCCCTCCCTCCCTCCCTCCCTCCCTCCCTCCCTCCCTCCCTCCTCCCCCCTTCCCCTCCACCCCCCTCCCCCCTCCTCTTCCCCTCTCTCTTTCCCCCCATCCCTCCCTCCCTGTCTATCTCTCTCCTCCCTCCCTCCCTCCCTCCCTTCCCTTCCTCCTTCCTAGTCTCTCTCTTTCCCTCTAGCTTCTCTTCTCTGCTGTCTCCTCTCTCTCTCTTCTCTCTTTCTCTCTTTCTCTCATCTCTCTCTCTCTCTCTCTCTCTCTCTCTCTCTCTCTCTCTCTCTCTCTCTCTCTCTCTCTCTCTCTCTCTCTCTCTCTCTCTCTCTCTCTCTCTCTCTCTCTCTCTCTCTCTCTCTCTCTCTCTCTCTCCTCTCTCTCTCTCTCTCTCTCTCTCTCTCTCTCTCTCTCTCTCTCTCTTGCTCCCTCTCGCTAGACTCTTGCGTTGTACTTTGGTTCCTTGGCACTCGGGCACTGTGCCAAGCTTGCTTCCTCTTGGTGAGGATGGTAGGTGTCTTCGTTTGTCTTGTTATTCGCTTGTTTGTTTGTTTGTTTGTTTGTTTACTTTTGTCTGCATTTACATGGTCATGATCGTTAGCGTTTGTATGATATGTATATATGAATAAAAAAAAAGATTAAGATTTATAATGTTGTTTGTCAGTATGATTTTGATGAAGATGATAATTATGCTAATAGTATTATTAAATTTAAAGATGCTAAGCATTTTTATTATAATAATGATGAAATAATGAAAAGATAATTTGGTATTGTTTATAAAGTTATTAAAAATGTAAATGCGAAAATGATAATAAAATAATGCTAAGATGATATGAGTTATAATGATGCAAATGAGAGTAGGGAGGAGGCAAAGAATATCGTAATATTATGCTCTATTATTATTTTGCTTTTTGCACGGAGCGCAGGATGTCAAGAACAGTCATTTGCCACAATCCCCAAATATTCCCTCCCCTCCCTTTCCCCTGATCCTTTTCCTCTCCATTTCCCTCGCTTTGTTTGTCCCAATATCTGCCCCCCTCCCCCCCTCTCTCTGTATGTATGTATGTTTGTATGTATGTACGTATGTGTGTATGTGTGTATGCATGTATGATATATATTTATATATTATATATATATATTTATATATATATATATATATATATATATATATATATATATATATATATATATATATATTATATATATGTTTTTTCTTTCTTTCTTTCTTTCTTCCGTTTTCTTCTTCTTCTTCACCATCATCTTACTCTTCGTCTTCTTCATGTTCATCCTCACAGCCATTTCTATCTTAATCTTCATTTTTGTTCTTTATCTCAAGTACATCTTCATCATCAGCTATACCCGCATCTCATCTTTATCTGTTTTTATATTCACTTTCTTTTTCCTCCTCTTTGCCTCTCTATCTCTTGCCCCGTCCCTTTACTCCTCCTCCCCTCTTTCTCCTTCTCCCTTCCCTCTCCTCCTCCTCTCTCTCTTTCTCCCTCCCTCTTTCCCTCCTCTCTCTTCCCCTTTCTTTCTCTCCACCTCCTCTCCTCTACCCTCCCCTCTTTTTCTCTCTCCTCTCTCCTCTCCCTCCCTCTATTCCTTCTCCTCTCCTCTCTTCCTTCTCCTCTCCCTCTCTTCTTCCTCCTCCTCCCCTCCTCTCCTCCTCCTCCTCCTCCTCCTCCCCCTCCTCTCTCCTCTCTTCCTCTCTTCTCCTCCCTCCTCCCTCCCTCTCCTCTCCTCTCCCTCTCTTCCTCCTCCCTCCCTCTCTTTCCTCCTCCTCCTCCCCTCCCTCCCTCCTCCTCTCCCTCTCTTCCTCCTCCTCCTCCCTCCCTCTCCTCCTCCTCCCTCCCTCTCCCCTCCCCTCCTTCTCCCCTCTCTTCCTCCCCTCCCATCCTTCTCCATCCCCTGCGTCCGATTGCCTCCGTCTGCCTTTGTTACGTGGCCAGACCATTTTCATTCTTTTGTAGGAGTTCTTAGAGCTTTTTTTCCGATCTAATTTTAAGCTTATTCTCCCTGGATAGTTACGTGGGATATATATATATATATATATATATATAATATATATATATATATATTATATATATATATATATATATATATATTTTTTTTTTTTTTTTTTTTTTTTTTTTTTTTTTTTTTTTTTTTTTTTTTTTTTTGGGGGGGGGGGGTGTTGTTGTTGAAGGATAGAGGGTAGTAGGGGTAAAGAGAGAGAAGGGGAGGGGAGGAAGAGGAAGAGTGGTAGAGAAGGAGAGGGAGAAGGAGAAGGAAGAGAGCTAGATTGGGAGAGGGAGAGGGAGAAAGAGAGGGAATGCGTGAGTGGAGATGGGAGAGTGAAAGCGAGAAGTGGAGCGAATGGAAATAGGAATAGGATGGGAGAGGAGAAGAATTACAGACAGACACAGACAGGCCGATGATTGCGAGTGAACAAGAGTGAACAGCCTTCGTGTGTTCCGTGCTGGCAGAGATCGGCAGCAAAGCGGTCCAGAAGACGTGGTGTGGCGTGAGGCGAGGCGGGGCGGGGCGAGGCAAGGCAGGCGAGGTGGACACGTTGTTTCCCTGTGAAATTGATCCTGACGTGTGACTGCCGTTTTTTAATCAATTTATAAATTTGTTTGTTTATTTATTTATTTATTTGTATTTATTTATTTGTTATGTTTATTTATTTGTTTGTTTATTTATTTGATTTGTTTATTTATTGTTTATTTATTGATTTTGTTTATTTGTTTATTATTATTTATCTATTCATCTATTTTATTCATTCATTCATTCATTCATTTTTATTTATTCTGTACAAAGGTTACATCGAGTTTTGCATTATTTTAATTTTTTGCCTCAACTCACTTCGCTCATTCGCTTTCTTATCCACAGGCACTCACAGTCCTCTGGTAAGACAAATTGTCTGACTTAAGTGAGAGAATAATTCGGCGGCGGTTTAAATCAATAAGGGCAGTGTGAGACAACATGGCGATGAAGAAACTGTAATTAATTATAGCCTTTCTTTTCAGGTACTGGTGATCGGGTGCTTCTTCCGTGAGTTTGTTTGTTTTTTTGCTTTCTTTACTTCTTGTACTGAGAGAGAGAGAGAGAGAGAGAGAGAGAGAGAGAGAGAGAGAAGAGAGAGGAGAGAGAGAGAGAGAGAGAAGAGAGAGAGAGAGAGAGAGAGAGAGAGAGAGAGAGAGAGAAGAAGAAAGAAAGAAAGAGAGAGAAGAGAGAGAGAGAGAGAGAGAAGAGAGAGAGAGAGAGAGAGAGAGAAAGAGAAGAAAGAAAGAAAGAGAGAGAGAGAGAGAGAGAGAGAGAGAGGGAGAAGAGAGAGAGAGAGAGAGAGAGAGAGAGAGAGAGAGAGAGTTAGAGAGAGAGAGAGTTAGAGAGAAGAGAGAGAGAATGAGAGAAAAAATGTTGCACGTTACTTGTGTTTTTTATCACGAAAAATGTCATACGTGAGGCAAATTTTAGCTAGCACTCTCGTTCAGGCTATCTCGCGTATTAGTAAGATTTCCACAACCAGTTTTATATCTCTCCTTCTTTCTGTGTTTGCTCGTTATTTAGATTATTTTTTTCATAAACCGACGATGAATAACAGTGCACTAAGGCTGGTGCGAAGCTTTTCCTTCTCCAACCAAAATTCGCACTTAAATTTGCTCTTAAACTTGTTGTTGAAGGTCAGGTCGAGTGAATCAGGTAACAACAACAATACGTTGGTGTTTATTTTATGTTTATTTTTGTATGCAAGGTCGCCGCTGGAGGAAGGGCGTCACGTGACTTGGCGATGCATTCATACTTACTCTTTCGTGTTTGTGCAAAGTGACTCACAAACACGGGTCAGCTTCGTTTATTATATTTCTTATGTTATTGCCTGGTTCTGAAATTATTCTTATTCATTAATGCTAATTTTATGCCCTTCAGCCCACTTCCTATTTGAAAATATCGCGATTTTTTATCTGTATAAGAGGGAGAGAGGAAGAGAGGGGAGAGGAAGAGAGGAAGAGAGGAAGAGAGGAGAGAGAGAGGAGAGAGGGAGAAGAGGAAGAGAGGAGAGAGGAAGAGAGGGAGAGAGGGAGAGAGGAGAGAGAAGAGAGGAGAGAGGAGAGAGGGAGAGAGAGAGAGAGAGGGAGAGAGGGGAGAGGGAGAGAGAGAGGGAGAGGGAGAGAGGAAGAGAGGAGAGAGAGAGAGGAAGAGAGGAGAGAGGAAGAGAGGAGAGAGGGAAGAGGAAGGGAGGAAGAGAGGAAGAGAAGGGAGAGAGAAGAGAGGAAGGAGAGGAGGAAGAGAGGAAGAGAGGAAGAGAGAAGAGAGAGAGGGGAGAGAAGGAGAGAGGGGAGAGGGAGAGAGGGGAGAGAGGGAGAGAGAGGGGGAGAGGGGAGAGAGAGGGGAGAGGGGAGAGGGAGAGAGAGGAGAGAGGGGAGAGAGGGAGAGAGAAGGAGAGAGAGAGGGAGAGAGGAGAGAGAGAGGAGCAGAGAGGGAGAGAGAGAAGGAGAGAGGAGGGAGGGGAGAGAGAGCGAGAGAGAGAGGAGAGAGAGAGAGGAGAGAGAGAGAGAGAGGGAGAGAGAGAGGGAGAGAGAGAGGAGAGAGAGAGGGAGAGAGAGAGGAGAGAGAGAGAGGAAGAGAGAGGGAGAGAGAGAGGAGAGTAGAGAGGGAGAGAGAAGAGGGAGAGGAGAGGGAGAGGGATTAGGCGAGGAGAGGGGGGGAGAAGAGAGAGGAGGGAGGAGAGAGGGGGAGAGGGGGGGAGAGGGGGGAGAAAGGAGTGGGAGAAGAGAGTGTGGGAGAGAGTCGATGAGGCCGAAGGAGAGAGATGAGGGGAGGAGAGAGAGGAGGCAGAGAGAGGGGGAGAATCTGGTGAGAGAGAGAGGGAGGGAGAGAGAGAGGGAGAGAGAGAGGAGAGAGAGAGAGAGAGAGGAGAGAGAGAGGGAGAGAGAGAGGAGAGGAGAAGAGCGAGAGAGAGAGAGAGAGAGAGAGAGAGAGAGAGAGAGAGAGAGAGAGAGAGAGAGTTTGGTCAGCCATTTATATTTTTTCTTTTGTCGTTCACGAGCGAAGGTGATACATTGAACAGTGAATGCCACTTTGGGGTAGGACAGGACCAGGATGGGAGGAAAAGGAGGAAGTGGAGGTGAACGGGGTGGAAAAAGGAGGAATGATAAGAAAATGAATATTAAGGAGCAGAGGGGAAGGAGGAGGTCTACCAGGGAAATATAAGAAAGAAGAGAAAAGGTAATAAGAGGAAAAGCAGACTAGGAAGGAAGTAAAGGAAAAAATGAGAAGGGAGAGAAGGAAGAGTGATTGCAGAAGAGAGAACAGGAGGAAAATAGAGAAGGGGATGGAGATTGAGATGAAAATAAGAGGAAGAGAGTAGAGGGAAGAATGGGAAGAAGATAGCGGAGGGGGAAGAGGAGAAAAGGGAAAAGAAAGGACAAAATCGAGAAGGACAGAAAAGAGCAGGAAATGATTTGAGAAGAAAACGAAGCAGGTAGGATTGCAAGAGAAGGCAAAATACGAAGATAAAGGGGAACAGTAAAGAGAGTAGTAGGAAGGAAAGAGAGAGGGTTAGGATTTGGGGGGGGGTCGAGTGGTGGTGGGGAGGGGTCGAGTTGGGGGGAGGGGGATTTGTCTGTGTAAGAAAAAACCCTCATGTCTGGAGGAGAGGTTTAGGCGGCCTCTCCTTCCTCTCCGGCGAGTCTGCTGCCCTTCCTCAACGACTCCCGGGCTGGGGTCGCTCGGGGCAGAGGAAAGGGGTCAGGGCGGTGCTCGTCTCCGTGGGGCCGCACCGGAAGCGAGGGGTCGGGTTTTGGAATACGCATTGCGCACGGCACGCACATCACATACCACGCATACACATACACATACACATACACATACACATACACATACCACACATCACACACACACACACACACACACCACACACACACACACACATACACACACACCACACACACACAACACACACACACACACACACACACACACACACACCACACACACACAACACACACACACACACACACACACACACACACACACACACACACACACACACACCACACACGCATACACAACAAACACACACACTCATACACACACACATTTGTGTATGTGTGAATTGACCACGGTAGCCCACTCACCACTTCGTCTCCAAATGACCTGCGATTATCCACCCGCTCTGAGAAGGACAACATGGCGACAACTAGGTCTATCGGCGTTCGAAGTCGGCGGAGAATCGTTCCGACATGAAATATGTAGGATTAACGATCTCCGTTCCCTTATCACCCCTCCTGACCTGTCCTATCCCCTCCTCTCCTACATTTCCCCCTTTTCCCTACCCTTTAACACTCCCCCCCCTCTCACTTTCCCTGCCCCAATACTCCACAACCAATCTGCACTCAAGCCCCCCCAATCCACTCCCCCCCCCACCACTCCTCCCCCCTCCCCCCCCTCCTTCCCCCGCGGTGATTTGCGGTGATTGTTGATTGCGTCTCGGTCGTGGGGAAGGGAGGGGGGGGGGGAGATGCTTGATTCGGTGCTCGCAAGAGGTCGTCGGGCTTGCTGTCAGGCCAAGCTCGGGAGATTCTGTGCTTGGTGGGGGTGGGTGGGGGTGGGTGGGTGGGGGGGATTGCTGTTCGTCTTGCTCGGAGCGTTTGTTGTTCTTGTACTTGTTGCAATTCGGGTTGTTGTTTTTTTGGTTGTTGATGGTGTTGAGTTATTCTTGGTGGTGGTAGTAGTGGTGTCGTTACTATTATTGTTATTTATTATTATTATTGGTTGTTGTTGCTGTTGATGTTTGTGGTTTGTTGTTGTTCTTCTTATTATCATCATCATCATCATTATAATTATCATTTTTATTTTTGTTGTTTTCGTTATCATTATCAGTATTATCATTGTTATTATCATTATCATAATTATTATTAATTATATAATTATTGTTGTTGTTTAGTTCAGTTGTTGTTGTTTTAATTGTTACTTTGCTTGCCATTATTATAATTATCATTAATGTAATCATTTTCATGATGATGATAATGAATAGTCTGTGTAATTATTGTATCTGTCATTATTAATATTGTTGTTATTGTTGTTTTTTATCACTATTACTATCATTATTATTATTATTATTATTATTAATTATTATTTTATCATTATTGATTATATGTTGTTGTATTATTATTATTATTATTATTATTATTATATATTATTATTATTATTTTTTTATTATTATCATTATTATTATTATTATTATTATTATTATTATTATATTATTATTATTATTATTATTATTATTATTATTATTATTATCATTATTATTATTATTATTATTATTATTATTAGTAGTAGTAGTAGTAGTAGTATTACTAGTACTAGAATTAATGCAAGGATCATTCTCATCACCAATCATTATCATCATCATTCATCATCATCACCACCATCATCATCATTATCATTATCACCATCATCATCAATCTCATTAATCATCCTCATCACCATCTATCATCCTCATCATCTATCATTCATCATCATCATCAATCAATATCATCAGTCATCACATCACCATCACCATCACTATCACCATCACCATCATCAAACGCTAGCAAGAACGTTACTAAGCGAGGGTCCAAACGACAGACAAATAAACAAAGCTGGTGTTCCGAGAATGCAGCAAGAAAGAGAGACAAAAAATAACATAAATAAATAGATAAAGAAAAATAAAAAAATAAGACAGAATAAAAGATAAAGCGCACCAGCTCGTGACTTGGGATTTAAGTGTCGCTTCCCGTGACAAGTTTAAATACGAGCAAGCAAGGAGCAACCACTCGAATGTGTGTGTGTCGGCGGCTGGGGAGGGGGGGTGGGGGTTGGGGGTTAGCGGGTGGGGAGGGGGGGGTGGTGTGGTGGGGGTCCTTCGCGGGGGGAGGGGAGGTCATTACGTGAGAAATTATGGATATACATGCGTGGGGGTATGTAGGAGGGAGAGGGAGAGGGAGGGTAGGGAGAGGGAGGGGAGGGGTAGGAGAGGGGGAGAGGGANATAATAATGATTATAATAATGATAATATAATAATTATAATAATGATCATAATCGTAATCATTAATAATAGTGATAATAAGTGATGATGATGATGATATACTAATGATAATATTGGTATAATGATGATAATGAATAATAATATAATAATGATCAATAATAATAATAATAATAATAATAATAATAATAATAATAATAATAGTAATAATAGTGATAATAATAATGATAAAATAATATAATATAATGGTAAATAATGATAAATAATAATAATAATGATAATAATGTTAATAATGATAATGATAGTAATAATAATGATAATACTTATAATATCAATATAACTTTATGATCACCATTGTAGCGTGAATACTGTTGTTATCATTTCTGTATTTGCATTTTCATCTATTTTTTGGATATTTCGTTTTTGTTGCTGTGGGGAGGTGAATTCCAGTATTGACCTGACATTGATTTTGACATTGCATGACGCCCCTTGACCTTGTATAGGCTGTAAGTGACGTCAGAAAGCTATCTCGCTGGTCTGAAATTTTTATTAAAAAGGACTTTCCTGATGCTGTTTTTATTTTTTTAACTAGTCTCGATTTTATGTCTAAATTCTGGTATATTTTTAAAGATGACAATAATAATAATAATAATAATGATAATAATGATCATTATCATCATCATCATCATCACTGACATTTTTATCATTATTATTATGATTACATTATTATTTACAGTAAGATGTACTGTTGTTTTTCGAGATGGTGGATGGTGATGATAGTGATATTGGTAAGGGTGTCAGTGGTGATGTTTGAGGTCATAATTGCATTCACGGTTGAAGGGTCGAATGTGTCAGTCTGAAAAATGTTGTGACAGAACGAAAGACATCATTAGGGTGTTTTAATGATGGCAAAATTGTGTTGGCGATATTGGTATTAAGTTTTCACGTTTGTCTGATTACAAAGAAAAAGCAAAAACAAAATGAAGAAAGATGAGCCTTCATAATGACGACCACACCAAGGACGACCTCAGAAGCCTCGACCTTCACCGATTCTCCTTGACCTGTAATCTTGACCTTGTCTTTCCGCCATGATGAAGCATCGTGACCTCACGTGACTTCCAACAACAGCAGACCCATTTCTTAAGGAGTCGGATAATCTTCTGAATTTCCTAATTGCAAGAACCAGCTGACTGCGGGACTTCGTGATTTGAGTATCCCGATGACACGACTTAAATGCGGGGGAGAATTTGTTAAGATAAACACTATTTGGAGGTGTTTGTAAATTTATTTTATTTTTTGATTTGGTTGTTTGTTGGACTTGAGGGGTAATAAAATGGTAATAATGTGGGATTCGTTACATCAACTTCTTCATTTTATCACCATTGCGTGCTTTACCGGTTACATGAGTCTTCTTTTTTATTAAGCATGTAAAGACTAATAGCTCTCGGATGATAATAGATTTCGTGGGCTAAAAGACTGCATTGTCAGACACGCATGTTTGCGTGATGTGATTCTTTTCCGTGGCGAACCAGTCCAGAGTGCACGACTCGGCTTTGGATGCATTTTGGTAAGGCCTCCGGGTCGATACCTTGGTTTATGAGCGTGTTTTCACCTCGAGGGGAAAGGTTTGAGCCTACGAATAAATTTCTTAATGTTTTGATATTTTGAGGTCTTGTTTGTTATGGTAGAATTGCCGAGGAAATCATTTGCTAAGCATTGTTTGATAATGTAAATATTTCTGTAAGCGATGTTACCTGAACGTGGCCACGGTGGGGTAGGGGGCGTGATCTCCATTTTCTGAAATAATTCGGAGCATTTCATTAATTAAAGCATTCACATGAAATACCTAATAAAATGAGTATATGTTTGAGCAGTGCCACCTGCAGCGACCCAGAAACGACTTTCGACCGTTCAACTGCTTCGCCAACTCCGAGAATCAATACTCAGTTATTTATTTTGATTCTTTACTAATGTGACATCATGCTGCTGGTATGTCCTGTTCTGTATAGAGTTCGGTTAGTTTGTTTTCTCCCACTTCTGGCTTGACTTTTCAGTTAGGAGGAGTCATGAGTAGACTTCGCTGAGGGTAAGTCTGCCATTCGAGAGAAAATGCCTCATGAGCTGACCGTGGCGCATGCTTCACAAATCCTCTTGGTTTCATGACGTCATAGAAGAGGGTGCTGCGGTCAACTGTGATAAAAACAAACACACATATTTACTTTGTATGTTGATCTTGTTATTTTCAATGATTTACAATATATACGCGAATTATGTTCAGAGAACTGGCGTATCTTCCCCGCAATGTAAGAGCCTTGTTTTGACGGTAGCGAGGACAACGTCGCGCGTTCCACATTTCGCTCGCTACACCTACGCTGCAGAGTGGTTTTGTATTATTAAAGTACTCTATTCGTTGCTGATATTGACCATGACTGTAAATCGTGTCCATGAATTTTGGTCATTTACTGCAAATGATCTTGAATCGGCTGTTAGGTACTTGGGGTCTATAGTCCCATGTACCTATTTGCGAAGTTTATTGGACATGCGGTAAAGCGAGGATGCAATACGAAATACATGAATGTTTTTTTCCGACGTGCTGCAAGGAAAGCTGCTATGTATGTCCCGTGATGTCTCTCATTGTCTCCCTTCGTTCCTCTGTGACATCCTCTTCTGTTATCTCAGAGCAGGATCGGTTCGCAATTCGGATTGATAAGAGGAAAGCAAGAAAGGTGGAAAGGATGAATTGAATGATCGAAAGGAATAACGAATGAACAGAATAATAAAAAAGGAATTAATAAAGAAAATAACGCACGGAAGAAAGGGATAAAGAAAGGGTGAGAAAGAAAATGAGAAATGAAAGAAAGAAATATAGCATTGAAAAATAGGAAAGAGGAGAAAATGGAACATCCCCAAATAGAACAACCTGTCGCGGCAGAAAAGTAGGGCTGTGCATGGGATCGATGAAGCACAGGTGGCAGCCAAGAACCCTAACACGGGAGGGTCGGTAAGGCGCATCCGGACCAAACTGGACTCCGGTGATGGTTCAGTGTTGTGTGCGAAGTCTGGTGGTCTGTCGGTCACTGGATCGCCGACGGACGCGAATCTCGGGAGTTCGTTTTCAAAGACCGTTGTGGTTTTGTTCATCTGTTTATTTTGTTTGGGTTTTGGTTGTATAGGGTCCTTGTTTATTTTGGGTGAAAATATTGATGTATTGTTTGTTATGACCTTTGGTGGCTTGGTTTGCAGAAGCGGAGACAAGACAGCGGGCCAGTGAAAGACGTGTCAGCTTTGGTTCAAGTCTTCATACGGAACTTTGTGGAATGTGAAATACGTGAGGCCACTGTCTGCGGATGTGGATGAATATAATTCGGTCCTTTTAATGAAAGTACTGGATTTAGAAGAAAAGAAAATGTTATAAAACGGGGACAGAAGTATATAGTTGTACATCTCACCGTTACATACCAATATCATCACCTAGTTTCGGTTTACAGTATTTCTCAATATACCTCAAGCAGCCGGTCATGGTGCCCGCATCACCACCAGAAAGTATGTAACTTCATACTATCATCACAAACAAGTGTCAGCACTACTGATATCAATGTTAGATATTTTTTCTTCTGATTAAGTGGGTATGTTCAGCGTTGTCCTTGATCTTGAAATGAATGACCTCCACAACTGCCCCTTTTATCTAGCTGCCAATCATCGTAACATTACGTCAGGCAAAATACCGATTCGGGTGCTTCCCATACACGCAAGCAGTTAGAGACGTGAATACTTTAAAGAAAAGATGAATACTATTCCGAATTCGAAACTTTCATTTTCACTCCACTTAAAGTGAAATTCACTCTGTAGATGGCAACCTTTCGCCGTATCTGTGGAATGTTGGTTTAGCGTCGCAGCCATCTCTTGATGGAATGACTTTACATTATCCTGCTATTGACTGAACGTCTTAACAAGCAGTGTTTATCCACAGGCCGCTTAAGCTGCGGAAAAAATGCATCAAGGGAATGAATGGTTGAATACGAAGCTTTTGTTCATTATTCGTAGATATATTTTTATTTTGATATAAAAACAATTATATCTTTAGTGAGGTTCTGGTATATTCATACAGTATGTTACTTGTTCACTCCTCTTGTGAAAGTAATGCTTATCGTTCTCATATAAAAGCCTATTTACTGCCAGAAGTTCACATAAATGGCCTGTGTTATTTTATTGTCTTGATGTTCCTTACCCTGCCCCTTCCTCTCTCTCTCCTCTCTCTCTCTCTCTCTCTCTCTCTCTCTCTCTCTCTCTCTCTCTCATCTCTCTCTCTTCTCTCTCTCTCCCCCTCTCCCCTCCTCTCCCTCTCCCCCTCTCCCCCTCTCCCCCTCTCCCCTTCCCTCCTTCCCCCCTTCTCCCCTTCTCCCCCTCTCCCCCTCTCCTCCTCTCTCTATCTCTCTTGGCAAGTTCATATTCTCCAATACGATATACATAGGTAGACTGATATGGATAATATACACTCTGTATTGAACATGTGAAAGGTATTTTAGAAGTTATGCGAATGATTGTTCACGAAAAAATATATGTAGGATAAATGTAAGTGAAGTTGTAAAGGTTTGGTTGTTATCCTCGTGAAAAGCAGCTAGAATGTGAAACGTGCGCTCTCAGAACTATCAGGATTAAGATAATATATGACGTACTTGTGTCTGTTACTACCTGATGGTTGCATCATAGCCGATGATTGTGTACTGTCCCGGCAGTTCTTGAAGCATGTGTACGTAAGGAAAAGAACTCTGAACATTTTAATAATTGTACGAAGAAGTGTTTTGAAAATGTGGACACAACACTTATCCAGATTTTTAATCCCCCACAATCGCGAGATTACCGCCTTATCTCATGTGTGACAATAAAGTGTGCTTCTTATCTAGAAGAACATACGTTCGGGTGATAAGAAATTGGTTGTATATAAACTGAACTATGACAGTTCATCGTGATTTGGTTCGTGTGCTGGCTGGGGAAGCTTGGAGATGTGTCACGTTATCTGCTCCCTACTCCGCTCTGCGCACACGTAAGCGTCGGAGGAAATAAAAGTAGAAAGTGATTATAAGACGAACAGTTGGAAATAGCGAAGCCTTCGAAGGGTATGACAGATGCCTTGGTCTCTGAAGTCAGAGCTCACCAAAGTAGAAGACGATGTTCTGCCGCTCAGCGCTGGGGCTCTTCTTCGGGGGCAAGACAAGACAGTGCGCGGCCACTTCCTGCAAGTGCGTCCTGGCACTGCACCTGATGTTTTACAGACTGAGAAAAATGACGACATCTATTTCGACACAAATCCGTTTGCTGTGCAGGAAGAAATTCGGACGGGAAATGAGCGAGTCATTACCAGGTTCACTGTGGTTCCGTCGGCAAAACGCGTGCATGAAAGCAAACCGCACTCCACTGCGACCTTTGCGCGCCGGACGTTCCTGGAACCGGCCGGAGGAGTGCGAGGGGAAGCCTCCTTGGTGTCCCTCAGCACGGCTTCCCTACGCTCGTTGGAAGACTCCAGCGATCGCGTTCCGTCGCTCGTGACGCCCAACACGTCGCCGGCCGCCCGTCGTCGAGTCGGCCGTGTCTCCCGGATTTCGTCGCGAGCTCGGTCCGCTTCCGTCACAGACCTCTCGGGATACGTTGCCGGCGATGCCAAGGCGGAGGCGGAGCCGCAGCGGCCGGCGTCGCTGCCCTCCTCGCTGCCCTCCACCCCGAAGTCGAAGGAGCTGGAGGCGGCCGAGGCTTACGACCACCTCGAGCACCTGCCCAACAACCCGTACCTGCAGCCGAGGAACATTCACCTCTTGGGGATCCTGCGGAACACGCTCAACAGGATCAGCAGGAGCACGCGCAACCTATGGGTAAGTGGGGGAAACTCTGATGTTGTCTACACTGGTACGCGAGGCTGTAATTTCGTACGGATTTTGTACGGCCGCCAGTCTTAAACGGTAGATTAATAGCCTCATTCTTCTCCCCGCTTAAGTCGCGAGAGTCCCTGTTTGTGTGTTTCTAGTGTTAGGCTTCGTTTGTGCATGCTTCAGGGGTGATTTTTCTAAATTCTGGAGCGAGGCGATGTAAATTGGTTAAGTATAGACAGTGTAAAATGACCATGTGATCCAATCAGAACGGCATTACTTTTTATTTGATTTCAATTTGTTTTACGATTCTTAGTAGCATGTTGCACTTGTTGTTGATCAGTTTTGTTATGCTCCATTGGACATGATATTTTGAAACAATTTATAAAAAGTGATATTGTTAATAATCCATTGGAGACGTGTTTGTTATCAAAATCGAATCGCAGCACCTTGATTTAATTAACGAATAGAAAATTGCAGATGACACTGTTTTCAGAGAATATATTTTTTTTACATTTTTTCCCCTTGAAATCTTTGGTCGCGTTAACGGAAAACAGAGCCACTGAAGAAATGTAAATAAAATTACCCTCCGCAGGTAAGTACTCAGAAACTGTAAATACATACATATGCAATATAGGAGGAGGGGTGAAAACGTACATTTATAGGCCCTAAATCCGAGACAGATGATAATACGTTACTAAATTGACCATCAGTCTCATTTAGATTAGCAAGCACCATCTCAATTCTCGACAGAACAAACATGTCGTACCCCGATATTTTTTATAGATGACCCGCGGCAGGAGGATTTCCCCCGGAGTTTAACCGCTGGGGACTTTTTCTGGAGAAGTCGTAAATGCAGCGTAAAAATGCGCCCGGGGATGAAGAAGAGGGGGGGATGGGGTGAGAATGGGGTGTGGGGAGGGGTTGGAGAGGGATGAAAGGAGGGGATGGGTGTGAGAATTGGGTGGGGAGGGGTTGGAGAGGGATGAAAGAGGGTGGGGGGTGGTGTGAGAATGGGGTGGCGGAGGGGTTCGGGGGAGGGTGGGGGAGGGGTTGGAGAGGGATGAAAGGAGGGGGATGGCGTGGAGAATGGGGTGGGGAGAGGGTTGGAGAGGGTGAAGGAGGGGGGGGATGGGTGTGAGAAATGGGGTGGGGGAGGGGTTCGGGAAGGGGGGGAGGGGTTGGAGAGGAATGAAAGGAGGGGGATGGCTGTGAGAATGGGGTGGGGGAGGGGTTGGAGAGGGATGAAAGGAGGGGGTGGGGGTGGGTGTGAGAATGGGGCGGGGGAGGGGTGAGAGGGGTGAAAGGAGGGGGGATGAGTGGAGAATGGGGTGGGGAGGGGTTCGGGGGAGGGTGGGGAGGGGTTGGAGAGGGATGAAAGGAGGGGGGGATGGGTGTGAGGATGGGGGGGAGGGTTGGAGAGAGATGAAAGAGGGGGGAGGGATGGGTGTGAGAATGGGGTGGGGAGGTCGGAGAGGGGAATGAAAGGAGGGGGGGATGGGTGTGAGAATGGGTGGGGGAGGGTTGGAGAGGGGATGAAAGGAGGGGGGATGGCTGTGAGAATGGGTGGGGGAGGGGTTGGAGAGGGATGAAAGGAGGGTGGGTGGGTGGGTGTGAGAATGGGGCGGGGGAGGGGTTGGAGAGGGGTGAAGGAGGGGATGAGTGTGAGAATGGGGTGGCGGAGGGTTGAGAGGGATGAAAGGAAGGGGGGATGGTGTGAGGATGGGGCGGGGGAGGGGTTGGAGAGAGATGAAAGAAGGGGGAGGGATGGGTGTGAGAATGGGGTGGGGGAGGGGTCGGAGGGATGAAAAGGAGGGGGGGATGGTGTGAGAATGGGGTGGGGGAGGGGTTGGAGAGGGATGAAAGGAAGGGGGGGATGGTGTGAGAATGGGGTGGAGGGGTTGGAGAGGGATGAAAGGAGGGGGATGGGTTGGATGGGGCGGGGGGTTGGAGGATGAAAGGAGGGTGTTGGAGAATGGGATGAAAGGAGGGGGGGGATGGGTGTGAGAATGGTGGGGGAGGGTTGGAGAGGGATGAAAGGAGGGGGGGATGGGTGAGAATGGGGGGGGAGGGGTGGAGAGGGATGAAAGGAGGGGGGGGTGTGAGAATGGGGTGGGGAGGGGTTGGAGAGGGATGAAAGGAGGGGGGGATTGTGTGAGAATGGGGGGGGACGGGTGGAGAGGGTGAAAGGAGGGGGGGGATTGGTGTGAGGTGGGGAGGGTTCGGAGAGGGATGAAAGGAGGGGGATGGTGTGAGAATGGGGTGGGGGAGGGTTGGAGAGGGATGAAAGGAGGGGGGGGTGTGAGAATGGTGGGGGAGGGGTTGGAGAGGGATGAAGGGGGGGGATGGTGTGAGAATGGGGTGGGGAGGGGTTGGAGAGGGATGAAAGGAGGGGGGGATGGGTGTGAGAATGTGGTGGGAGGGGTTGGAGAGGGATGAAAGGAAGGGGGATGGGTGTGAGAATGGGGTGGGGAGGGTTGAGAGGATGAAAGGAGGGGGGGATGGGTGTGAGAATGGGGTGGGGAGGGTCGGAGAGGGATGAAAAAGAGGGGAGGATGGGTGTGAGAATGGGCGGGGAGGGGCTGGAGAGGGATTGAAAGGAGGGTGGTTGTGAGAATGGGGTGGGGAGGGGTTGGAGAGGGATGAAAGGAGGGGTGGTGTGAGATGGGGGGGGGAGAGGTTGGAAGAGGGATGAAAGGAAGGGGGGGTGTGAGAATGGGGTGGAGGGGTTGAGAGGGATGAAAGAGGGGGGGGTGGGTTAAATGGGGGAAGGTTGGGGGAGGAGGGATGAAGAAGGAGGTGAAAAGAGGGGATGAAAGGAGGGGTGGGTAAAGGGCATGACGAAAGCAGATGACAAGTGATACGCATGGTGACGACTGTTGGTAATGTGTGTGTGTGTGTGTGTTGCGTGTGTGTGTGTGTGGGTGTTTATAGTTAATTGTTATTTAGTTGACTTACATTTTACTTGATTTAGAGAGTTTAACGAAGATAAAACATAAGCAACTCAGGGAAAGAGAAAGAGTTGATACGTAAGTTCGTACCTTTGTTCTTGTTAAAGGTCACGCAAAATGCCAAAGACTTCATATAATCAATGTTTACTCTGAAACTGATTGTCCGTAAGTTGCTAATGCGAGAAGTTCATCATAAAAAGGGCTTTTAAGTGGATAAAGTTAATTTTAATGAAGAAGAAAATCAAAGGAAAGTCCCAGCGCAAGGGAATTTTCCGCCGACAGATGTGCTTATCTGGAAGGCTTAAACAGTGATATAATCTACGGTCTTATCCAGCCACATTTTTTTTATAACTTTAGATGACAAAAATGATTCATACTTAAACTCTTGGCTACAAGTAACACGCAAACACGTTTCAAACACGTAAGATCCCGCATGAGTTTTCTGTTCCGCCATGGAAGTTGTTTTTTATACGACTGCCTCTTCAAAGTCACTATTCACCAGTTATACTGGTACGAACTAGCAGTGGTCAGGATATTGAAACTCTGTACAGTGTATATGGATGCTACGTTGACGGATCCTTACAGTCTGGGAGCAGAGCAGGGTGCACTTTTGTTGCGCATAAAAACAGTTTTTCCTGCACTAGCTTTGCAGAAGGATTCATGACTGGGCTAGCCATATGCAAACGAGGCTGCCGGGAATATTCATAGTCACTGAATTTCTGTTGACTCAGGGCTCAGGAGTCATTTTATAAGAGTCACAGAGCGCTTTCCAAGCCTTGAACACTATACAAAGATGCAGGCATTATTGTATATGACATAAGGATAAACGTAAGAACAGGGCTATGGTATACCTTATATCTGCATACCATCGCGTGTGGGACTCCATAGCAAAGTCAATATGCGATAAGTAAAATTTAGTTATAGATCTCGGAGTACTCTTTCAGGCATCATTAGAACCTCTCTCAAAGTGGAGTTGACTTTGGTGATTAATTCTCAACGTCTTGAAAGATGTAGCATAAAACGCTACGACAGGTTTACGCAATATAGATTCATCTATAGTTTATATAAAACAAGAAAATCATCTATCGTTTATGTAAATAAGAACAGGAGAGGGTTATGTTGTGACTGCTAGAATCAGGTTTCTATAGGTCTGGATATAGATTATGATGGCAAGTTGTTGCAATTTGTTATGTCAAAGACACTAAATGTAAACTGTACATAAAATAATATATGCAAACACTTGTACATTATATCAGAGTATCATGTGTTACATCCTTTCATACAACATAGCATGAGGTACGGGGAACTATGTAACTACCTCATAATCTTATGATATAAAATAAACCTGTGTTGTATACTGAATTTGGAATATGATATCAGAATTATACCATGCACCATTTCGTTCCTACTCCCAAGCAATTTTCCTGAGTGGTAGATACATGGATGAAAGACTGTGTGATTTTTCTTTCCTCTTAGCCGATATATTACAGATCATACGAATGTTATATCCTAAATTTTCAATGTAATATTTTGCATATAACACTATCTAAGACCATGAATCAAAATGCATAAAATCTTAGCCACGTCTTTCTCTCTCTCTCTCTCTCTCTCTCTCTCTC
>NW_020870536.1:410062-417562 GCF_003789085.1 Penaeus vannamei | reverse complement strand
CGGATCCAAGATTTCTTTAAGAAAGATTGCATTATTATTATTATTATTACTATTACGATTATTATTATTATTATTATTATTATTATTATTATTATTATTATTATTATTATTATTATTATTATTATTATTATTACGTTGCTGGAGGTATGCGCTCTCAAAGTGCTTCTAATTAGGTCATGTTTTTGGTAGCATTGATTAGTTTGTTAATTGGTAGAAGGATAGTTCAAAAAAGTTATTAACAGATTTGTGTTTTAGCTTTAGATGTCATTAAATATTGGTGGTGATCCGAATCATGATCCGGATCTAGGAATATTTTAAATTATTGCGTCAGTTACCCCTGTTGCTTTGTCTCTGCCAAGGAAGTAATGGTTATGGACGTCACCAGTGCACTTGATAAAGGTGATTTTGATGTTTCTTCGTGTTAATAATTATTGCATCATTTATTGTCTTGGCGGATGTATGCTTTAGTTGTTATTAGTTGTTATTTCTGTTATTATTACTATTATTATTATTATTATTATTATTATGATGATGATGATGATGATGATCATTAGCATTGTTATTAATATAATAATATAATAATAATAATAATAATAATTTAATTAATATTTATTATTGTTTTAGTGATTATCATTAATAGTAACAATGATAATGATAATAATAATGATAATAATATTAATATTAATGCTAATGATAATGTTATTAATAATGATAATGATGATAATAATGTTAATAGTAATGATATTATTTTTATTAATGTTTTTGTTATTATTATTATCATCATCATTGTTATTATTGTTATTATTACTGTCGGTATTTTATTGTTGTTACTATTAATGTTATTTTCGTTATTATTATTATGTCATTGTTATTAATGTTATTATTATGATAATTATGACTTATTATTGTTATCATTATTATTATGGATATCATATCATACTTTTCCCGTTATTTTTATTATTATTATAATGACGATGAAAATGACAATGATAATAGTGACATTGATGCTGTTTTAATCATCATTAGATTTTGATTGCGCTGTTATTGTTTTTGATAGTTTTTAACAAAAGGTACAAAATTGCTCTGAAAATTTAGCTATGCCGTGACATGAACCATTATCTTAGTAATTTCATAGATGAGATATTGCCATGATACTCTCAGGGATAATGACCTTTATAGACCGTCATGACAGTATTAAATCTAAATTATTTCTGTCTCTTAAAACCCCTGCTATTACCTGCCCTTTTTGCTTTTTAATAACACCACTAGCATTAATGACTCAATTTCCTTGTCTTTTTTTCCCATCGTCTTTGAGCATTTTCTTTTCTTCCTCGAGCATTCGCCCACGCCCACACCTCGTCAATCTTACTTAGGGCTTGACACGCACGAGAATGGCTTAATGAGGCGTTGCACTGCCCCGTTGTGTCGCTGCGTCCTGGAAGTCCGCCAGACAGACAGATTGGCTGAGGGTAAACTCCTTATAGGTGTAACGAGGTCGGCCTTTGGAGCGGAAGGGGCATGTCAATAGTGGATGTTGGTTTTGGTGGGCTACGAGAGATTTTTTTTTTTTTTTTTTTTTTTTTTTAGCTATTTGGGTGTTTTTATGCGCTTTTTTTTTTGGTTGGTTGTTGGTGATATTTATGCCAGTTTATTTGGGCATCTACACGCACTGTATCTACTATAGATTTTAGCTGTCTGTCTCTCTCTGTCTCTCTCTCTCTCTCGCTCTCTCGCTCTCTCTCTCTCTCTCTCTCTCTCTCTCTCTCTCTCTCTCTCTCTCTCTCTCTCTCTCTCTCTCTCTCTCTCTCTCTCTCTCTCTCTCTCTCTCTGTCTCTCTTCTCTCTTTCCTTTCTCTCTCTCTCCCTCGCCCTTTCCTTCTCTCTCTCTCTTTCATCTCTCCCCTCTCTCTCTCTATCTCTCTCCATTAAATCACACCCCCAAAGACAAAGCGGGAACCACAAACTTGCGCCATACCTTTTTTTTTCCTTCACGGGGTCACCTCCGACCTCAGACACACAGTACTCAGAAGTCGACCTCCGAAGCAACATCCTTCCTCTGCGCAGATGGAACGGCCGCGCTGACCCTCGCTCTTTGCAGGACATCTCTTTGGTATTGGCTGCTCGAACACGGGCCTGAGACGTGTGCGAAAGCGTGTGTTCTGCGCCCACACGTCGTCCGTTATCTTGCGTTCTTTCTGGGTTAGGGGGAAGGGGGGGAAGGGGGAATTGAGGGGAGGGGCGGAGGCCTTGGATAGCGTTTCTCTTCTTTGTGGAAGTATGGTTTTAGCTTTGAGAAAACATGGATTTCATTCACACACCCGCACGCTAGCACGCGCGGCGCGCACACACACACACACACACACACACACACACACACACACCACACACACACACACACACACACACACACACACACACACACACACCACACACACACACACACAGATATGTATATATAAACACATATATACATACATATATGTATATATATATATATATATATATATATATATATATATATATATATATTATATATATATATATATATATATTATATGTATATGTATGTATATTATATATATCATAATTATGTGTATACATATATGTATGAATATGCATGTACATATACATATGTGTATTTTTATGTTTTATATATATATATATATATATTTATATATATATATATATATATATATATATATATATATATATATATATATATATATATATATATGTATGTATTTTTTTATGTTTATTGTGAGAGAGAGAGAGAGAGAGAGAGAGAGAGAGAGAGAGAGAGAGAGAGAGAGAGAGAGAGAGAGAGAGAGAGAGAGAGAGAGAGAGAGAGAGAGAGAAAGAGAGAGAAAGAAAGAAAGAAAGAAAGAGAATTTTAAGTATAAATGATTATATGCAGATGTAAAGGAATTTCATGCCTCGTATTGTAGAATGATGGAGAATGCGTTTATGCAGCATCGACACCTACCAGTTCGACCTTGCTCGCCCTCCACGTGAGTCCGGATCCGCAGCGTTCCTACACCCACAATGTCTTCAGCTGTATCCGTTACCAAATGTATCCGACCTTTTTGCGTCTCGGACCATTTTTTCAGTCTGGTTTACTCCCCGGTGTGCGGGCGAAGTAAACATGCTATAGTGGTTTTGTATTTTAGTATCGACACGTTGTTCTTTCTATTAGTACACAATTTACGGGGTATGGAAGTGTTGTGAACATTTAATGGCAGTGTACCCAACAACCACACCCTGTTTTAAGCTCGTGTCTCCTCGCATTCTCTCCTCGCCATTGCTCTCGGTCGGGCGGTACGTACCCCACGCCACGGCACCCTCCGCCACAGACGCGCTAACATTCCGCTACCAGACACGCCACGCCCTTATTTACAAGCACCTTACCCTTTTATAGGTATGAATTATTACCTGCATAGCAAGGAACTTCACGCGAACCAATCAGTCTGTTTTGTCACAACGCGGCTACTACTTTATCACCTTTTTAAGTTCTCGGTATTTCACCGCTCGGGAGCCGCTGGCGTATCCCAGGCCACCGATAACACTCTCTTTAACTACCACACCCACACCTTCACCTCGTTTGGCCCGGCCGATTTGACCTCTCCCCTCCCTCCCCCATCACCCCCTCCCCCGCCCTCGTCGCCGCTGCACCAGACGATCGACCTTGCCCAGAGTGATGCGACAGGCGGACGAGAATGTAGTGGGCGAGGATAGGTGAAATGTGATGTTGATGGATTTCGAGGCATCTTAGGAATGACTTTCATAATGCAAGTTTGTGGAATGTGATGTGACAGATCTCATCTGGAATGGTGGTGGTGCATGGGGGATGAATGATGGCGACGGGGAGACGGGAACTGTTGTTTGCGATGTCCATGGTGGCAGTAGTTGATATAATTGGTAGTTTCGTATACAGTGTAATATATTATTGTTACAGTAGTTGCAAAGTGGGAGTAGATTTTTGGAATAACAACTGTGATACCATTTGTTTGGGCAGCAATCGCGGTGGCCGAAGTACTTTTTATTATGGTTAGATTTATTTTATTTTATTTATTTTATTATTTTTTATTTTTTGGTTTATTGGTCCTCGGTCAGTCTGGGTTCTGCCGAAGCCGCTCAGAAAAGAGATAGTGACAGGTCTAGTAGTAGTAGCTGTTATAGTAACAGCAGCCGTAGGTATTCGTAGGCTCGCATGAGACAAATTACGTAACCGTATGCGGGTGTGCTTAGGGGGTGCGGTATTGTAGTGGCTGACGTAGTTGTACGGTTGACCCTATTGTTGTAAACAAAGACAAAGAACCAGCTGTTCGTCGTGGGAATTTTGGAGAGCAATCATATGATGGGCTGACAGGCACCCGCGTGATACACATCCAAGAATGGAGAACTGACGAAATGATCAGACCGAGAGTAGCTTGATTGTTGGTTCGGATTTGTCGACTCAGTCAGCGTCGTGTTTAATCTCCTGACTGCACGGGAAATAAGGGGGTCGGCGGTTAACCTGGTCGAGAAGCTGCACTGCCACCAGGTGAAAAGCAAAGACCGTCAAATCAAAGACCATGGGGCAATGACCTGCGCTGAGGACGCATGAATTGTACAGATACGGATAATGATGACTGTCAGGAATAGATAACTGGACGCACTACTAAAATAGGAATCCACGTTCATTTACGATCTCTGTGATAATCCTAATCTTGAACAAACCATCATTTATAATATCCGGCTTTGCGACCTTCAGAGGTAAAGATGATGATTTGAGAGAGGAACAAGAGGCAGCGGTCGCTAGATTAACCCAGTTTTCCTCGCAGTGTGAGCGTGTTGCCTCCACGAACGCACTATAATGATGCATCTCCCGACACGTCTCCGCTCCGAAGGTCTTTCCCTGGACGGCGGGCCTGCAGTCGTGACCCTTTCCTTGTCTTACATTACATCCGGCGAAAATTATTATGGTGCAGGTGAGGGTCCGGGGTTTTTCCTTTCCGTCTCGAGGGTCAGGCCTTCATTAGAGTCCCGGCTGCTACTTGTATCGGCGGAGATCATCGCGGCGAGATACGATCGGTCGTTCAGATGAGGGACAGGTGGGGAGGGGGAGGGGGAGGGGATTTATGCTAGGAATCGCAGTCGAAGATAATGTCTGATCCCTTGCTGTAGTGTGTGATGCAGCATCTCATGTGATATCCGGTTACAAGGAGCTTGTCTGTCTTTCTTCGTTCTGCTCTGTCTATCTCTTTGTCTGTCTGTCTTCTATGTCTTTGTCTGTAAGTCTGTCTGTCTGTCTGTCTGTTCTCTCTCTCTCTCTCTCTCTCTCTCTCTCTCTCTCTCTCTCCTCTCTCTCCTCCTCTCCCTCCTTCCCCTCCCTCCCTCCCTCCCTCCCCTCCCCTCCCTCCTCTCTCTCCCTCCCTCTCCTCCCTCCTTCTCTCCTCCCTCCCTCCTCTCCTCTCTTTTAACCTTCTGTCTTTCTGTTTCCCTTCGTCTCAACCACTTATTGCTTTTCCGTTGTTCATGTTTTGTACATACGGGTCTTAATGAATATATATTATATCCGTCTGGAAACTTATACACCTTATCTCTAAATATAGATAATTATCCTTTGTCTTGATCTTCCGTTCTTTTTACCTTCTTAATAACTTCCCTTTGGTAAAAAACAAGGCCTACGAATTGTTTTCTGTTAGAGTTGAGAGTGCGGGCAACACAGGAAATTGTAATTACTGTCTCTCCCCTCTCACCTCCCCTTTCCCTACTTTCTCTCTCTCTTTTTGATCTTGATTTCTTTTCTCTCTCTATTCTATCTCTGCCCTCCTCAATATCTACTCTAAATTTTTTCTTCCTCTCTCATCTCTCTCTCTCCTCTTTCTCTCATCTCCTTCTCCTTACTCCGGCACTCCTCCCTTCTCCCCCCCTCCCTCTCTCCTCTCCCTCCCCCTTCTCTGTTCTCTCCCCTCCCTCCTCTCCTCTCTCTCTCTTCTCTCTCCTCCTCTCTCTCCTCTCTCTCTCTCTCTCTCTCCTCTCTCTCCTCTCTCTCTCTCCTCTCTCTCCCTCTCCTCTCTCTTCTCTCTCACCTCCCACTCCCTCCTCTCTCTCTCTCTTTCTCTCTCCTCTCTCTCTCTCTCTCTCTCTCTCTCACTCTCTCTCTCTCTCTCTCTCTCTCTCTCTCTCTCTCTCTCTCTCTCTCTCTCTCTCTCTCTCTCTCTCTCTCTCTCTCTCTCTCTCCTCTCTCTCTCATCCTCACTCTCTCCTCTCTCTCTCTCTCTCTCTCTCTCTCTCTTCTCTCTCTCTCTCTCTCTCTCTCTCTCTCTCTCTCTCTCTCCTCTCCTCTCTCCTCCTCTCCTTTGTCTCTTTCCTCTCTCCCTCTTTCTCTCCCTCCCATCCGCCTCTCAGTTTTTTATAATATATCTTAATATATCTTGTACCGTGAGTAAGGCGTTGCAAAAGAAGACACGAAGTAATTCAGGATTATTTCTGTCAGAACAACGTTGTGTCAGCGGAAGGTGGAATGTCGGAATTTCCCATTTTAGTATCGAAGAGCCTGTGGAAATTTCTCAACCGCTTTACATACATCCTTGTTTTAATCAGGATATTCGTTGAATTATACACGCACGCACGCAAGCACGCAGCAAGGACGCACGCACACGCACACACATACTCACACTCACACACTCACACACACACATACATATATATACATATATATATATATATATATATATATATATATATATATATATATATATATATATACATACATATATATGTATATGTATATATATTTGTATATATATATATATATATATATTTTATATATATGTATATATGTATGTGTATATATATGTATATTTATATGTATGTATGTATGTATGAATATGTATGGATGTATTTATTCCTGTATTTTTATACGTACCTGCCTTTTGTATATGTACATGTACACCTATACGTATGCCATCATAAATTCATTAACCCATCAGGACCAGACAATAACATCCTCCCGTCCTTATTTGGAGAGGCATCAAAGGGAAACACACAAGGCCAGGTTGTTGCCCTGCCTCGGTCACCCGCAAGCTCGCCGTTAATCAATGGTCAGTCAGGGAGCTAAAAAACTAATCTGGAGAACCTGTATCGAGGGAAGGAGGGAGGGAGGAAGGAAAGGGAGAGATGGAGGAGAAAAGGGAAGGAGAAGGAGAGAGGAAGGAGAGGGAAGAGAAGGAGGAGGGAGAAGAGGAGAGAGGAAGGAGAGGAGGAAGGAGGGAGAGAAGGAAGGAAGGAGGGAAGGGGAGAGATGAGAGGAGACGGAACGAGATGGAAGGAGAGAAGAGAGATGGAACGAGATGGAACGAGATGGAAACGAGGAACGAGAGAGAGAGAGAGAGAGAGAGAGAGAGAGAGAGAGAGAGAGAGAGAGAGAGAGAGAGGAGAGGAGAGAGAGAGCGAGAGCGAGAGCGAGAGCGAGAGAGAGAGAGGAAGAGAGAGGAGAGAGAGAGAGAGTCGGAGACAA
>NW_020870536.1:400062-405062 GCF_003789085.1 Penaeus vannamei | reverse complement strand
GAGAGAGAGAGAGAGAGAGAGAGAGAGAGTATTTAAGAATATAAATGTAATATATATTTGTATGTATGGTATATATATGTATATATATGTATATATATATATATTATATATATATATATATATATATATAGTATATATATATATATATATATATATATATATATATATATATATATATATATATGATATATATATATATTATATATAATATATATATTTCCACGCATACTCTCACATCACGTAATACTTACAATGTTACACATCTTCCTCCACGATCGCAGTCGCACCTGCAAGATCGCTGCAAGGAGAGCGCTTTCAGGGCATCTGAATACCTCCACATGCCCAATAAATTCCGGATAATTGCATACCCTTCGCGGATTTGCAAGTGCAAGTACGTCTGGTTAAGCGACTCGATTCCTGCCGATAAGACGCTGTGCCATGATGCGAGCAAGACAAGTGATCCCTTTCTTCACGTTGCTCTGTGACCTGACCTGACCCCCAACCCCCTCCCGCCCACATTGATGGTGAGGCCTCCCCCCACCCCCCACCCCCGACGCCCACATCCTCGTGCTCATCATCTGAGTGATCTAGTAACCTCGTTCTCACAGCTGAGCCGCTCTGCCAGGATCGATGTTCGCTTCTCTTTTGGTATCTTTTGGTTCTTTTATCTGTCTTTCGCCTCTCTTTTGTTATCTTTTAGTTCTCCTCTTCTTCTACTTCTGTTTCTTCTTTTTCTTCTATTTTTTGCTTCCCCTCCTCCTTAACCTCTTCCTCCTTCTTCTTCTTCTTCTTCTTCTTCTTCTTCTTCTCTTCTTTTTCTTCTTCTTCTTCTTCTTTCTTCTTCTTCTTCTTCTTCTTCTTCTTCTTCCTCCTCTTCTCTTCTTTTTAAAAGTCAAACTTTCTCTCTTCCAACTTTTCTTTTTCTCACGTCTCTGCATTGCTTCTAGTACCTTCAGGATTTGCATTGATAGAAGCATTGAAAAAAATTCTTCTTCTTCTTTTTCTTCTACTTCTTCTTCTTCTTCTCCTTCTCCTTCTCCTTCTTCTTCTCCTTCCTTCTCCTCTTTCCTCCTCTTCCTCCTCCTGATGAAAGCATTGAAAAAAACGTAATTTCAAATTGGTGCAACGAAGATGCTATCTAACAGGCTGACCTATTAAATCACAAAGAAATAGTCTCGAGATTCAACTGGTTTGTCTTTTGTCGACTCCGTCCTCATAACGTGATAGAAAAGATACAAGGAAAGATTCACGAGGGAGATTTTTCACCTTGGTAGGACAAGCATACACTCTTTCGACATTTCGCTGATAAGGATTTACTTAAAATGAAATCACGGACACGCACTCACTTTTTTTCTTTTCTTTTCTTTCTTTCTTCTCTCTCTTCTCTTTTCTTCTCTTCTTTCTCTCTCCTCTCTCTCTTCTCTCTTTCTCTCTCTCTCTCTCTCTCTCTCTCTCTCTCTCTCTCTCTCTCTCTCTCTCTCTCTCTCTCTCTCTCTCTCTCTCTCTCTCTCTCTCTCTCTCTCACACACACACACACACACACACACACACACACACACACACACACACACAACGTATGTGTACAACTGTGTCCGTGTACACGTGCGTATGTACTGTACTCCGGTGCGCAAGATAGATAGATATGAATGACTAGATACACATTTTTTCTCCCCTATATCACACGCCAGACGGGGATGCCCCTCCGCCGCCCCGCATACTGAGGAGGGCGGCGCTGGCAGTTCCTTCGCCCTGGAAGGATATCCCAGCAGGTGTTAAGGAGTATAAGGCGTCGGGCGTGAAAGCCGCCTTGTGGGACGTGTTTTTGCCTCCTGCTCTTTTTAGTGCTGTTTTTTTTTTCCTGTTTGTGATTTTGATTTGTATAATGATATGATTATGATTCATGGGGATTAGCTTCGGTTGTTTGGTTCGAGAGATTTTGGAGTGTTTGTTATTTTGGCGGGAGTAGGTATCTTGAACGTTTTTTTTTTGTTTGTTTTTGTTTTTGTGGATGGTTATGGTAATTAAGACGATGGTGATGGGAGAATAATTGTGACGAGTTTTTAATGAGAATTAGTATGGTTAAATACGTTCAGATGCTTACGATAGGGGGCTTTGATGTTTGTTCTGGTAAAGATGATAACTAGAAATGATGAAAATGGTTAGCACAGACATCCATACTATCACTAATGAAGGAATACTGTGGGTGTTAATTGCGATTATAGTGTGATAAGTAGCCTAAGAATTCCCGTATCATGTCAGCCCAGAAATGATAGCGTGAGAATGTTTCCTTTTATTGCGTTTTATTTCGTTAGTATTCGTTCGTCAATTCTGAGTTTAACGAAGCAATTCCACTTGGAGAAGCGTGAGAAAAAGTCCCATTTTTTGTGTTAATAACTTGGTATAATTACTGTTGAACAAGACGACGTAACGATCATTAGAAATGTCATGCGACTTAAAAAAGAAGTAACGATTTTAAATTCTAATCTGACAAGACAGTGTAATGGTAATAAAACATATATGACAAGTAAAAACGTTAGTTTAACTTCGACACTCACCTGTCACGAAAGGTCATGGTCTGCTGAGTGTTTTTTATGAGGTGAAACTCAACATTAGAGTAAAGATAGAAAGTAAATTATGTATATATATATATATATATATATATATATATATTATATATATATATATGTATATATATAATATATATATATATATATATATATATATATATATATATATATATATATGTGTGTGTGTGTGTGTGTGTGTGTGTGTGTGTGTGTGTGTGTGTGTGTGTGTGTGTGTGTGTGTGTGTGTGTGTGTGTGTGTGTGTGTGTGTGTGTGTGTGTGTGTGTGTGTGTGTGTGTGTGGACATATATATTCACACACACACACACACACACACACACACACACACACACACACACACACACACACACACACACACACACACACACACACACACACACACACACACACACACACATACACACACATACATACACACACACATACACACACACACACACACACACACACACACACACACACACACACACACACACACACACACACACACACACACACACACACACACACACACACACACACACACACACACACACAGTCAATGGAAATATAATAATTACGTTAAAAAGTTAACTTCTGATGATTGCTTCTGTTTGCGCTGATTGTATAGGCCTAAAGGAAATCATATGGCACCAGGTTAGTGATAAGATAAGTACGTAATGTAGTGTCAAATGCGATTAGAGTTTTATTAATCCTTGTGTATTACTGAAGCGTCTCTGAAGTTATTTTATGACATATTTCGTGCTTCGGAAGTGATATTATCTGCAGGCAGGACGTAAGGTATACGGATTGAAGAAAGAAAGAAAGAATAAAGCCTTATTCCCCAAAAAAAGAAAGAAAGAAAGAGTAATAAGTAAGTGTAAGTGTAATAAGTGTAATTAAAAGAGTACTTGACACCTAGCCAACAGGGAACACCCCCTCTCCCCCCTCAGGTCGTTCTCGTAGACCAACAAATCATATGTCTCTAAAGGTGCTGTCACACTAGCACTTTTTCCGTAATATTTTTGATAATTTTCTGAAATTTTGTCCATTTTTGAGCGAATTGTCGATTTTCCAGTAAGACGATAATGATCGTTTCCGTCTGAAAACCTTTCCGTCAACTTTGTCAGCCAAGCATAGTCAAATCAAGAGCTATATTCGAGAATGTTTGCATTGATAAATAAAATGTTCAGAAAATTGACGGAAAAAGTGCTAGTTTGACAGCACCTTAAAGCAGCGGAGTTTCACAACAGCGCGAGATAAGATAGAAGAAGATTTGAGGAAATCGACGCCGCGGAAGGGGCCGAGAGTACGGGCGTCTGTGTGTTTTTGAGATGGTCTATCGCCTTCTCTTTGTCTTTGTCCCTTTCTTAGTATGTTTTGCTTCTTATATTTTCTTTTTATTTTTTTATTTTATTTTATTTCTATTTTTTTCTTTGGTTCTTTTCTTTGATTTCTTGTTTCTTTATTTTTTTCTTCATCTTTCCCCCTCTCTCACCTTCTTTTTTTTGGTCTTCTATCTTTCTCGCCTCTTCCCTTCTTTCCTATTCCTTCTTCTATGACCTAGTAATTGAAAGAAAAGGGAAGGAGGGTGAGAGAAAGGAGGGAAAAGGGGGAAGGGGAGTAGGAGGAAGGGGAAAGGTGGAAATGGAATGGGGAGAAGGGATGGGGGAGAATTCACTCTTTCTATATCTGTGAAATCTAAACCACAACACCACAAGGAGAGAGACAAGGAGTAGGAGAAGAAGAAGAAAAGGCGAATCATAATGATGATGAATACGGAATAAGTATGATAATCGTGGAAAAAATAATTAGCATAATAGAAATAATAGGGTATATAATAATATTAATAATATAATAATTACTAATGAATAAATAAGAATAATAAAGAAGAAGAAGAAGAGAAATAATAAACACCCAAGAATGCTGGACGTAACTCTTAAGACAGTGAAAACGAGTACGTCGGACCAAATCGAAATCAAGGCAGAAAGCATTAGGGGGTCGGAGAGAGCGACACATAAGAGAGATGGACAAAAAAGAATAAGGAAAAGAAGCAGAAGAGAGAAAGAAGGAAGGGGAGACCGGGGAAGAGGGGAGGAGGGGGGAGGGGGGAAGAAGGGAGTGGAGGAGGGCAAGCCAGAAGATGATAGGAGAAGAGATGAACGATACGAAGAATAGATAAAGACAAGTAAGAGGAAAGAAACCATAAAGAGACCAAGTAGACCAGAGAGCGGGGGAGAAAGGAGAGTCCCCTAAAGAGGAGAGAGTGGAGAGGTGACTCTGACCTTTGTACACTCGATCTCCAGTTCCGCGGCTGGGTGCGGTGGGGGTCACCCGTGAGTAGCAGTTAGAGGAACGTAGAGATGAGAAGGTGTGAGAACCGCATGGGAGGGTCGTCTGGGGCATCTGAAGAGGAGTGGGAAAGGAGAGGAGGG
>NW_020870536.1:392562-395062 GCF_003789085.1 Penaeus vannamei | reverse complement strand
GGAGAAGGGGAGAAGGGGAAAGGGGAGAAGGGGAGAAAGGGAGAAGGGGAAAAGGGAGAGAAGGAGAGAAAGGAGAGAAAGGAGAGAAAGAGAACGAGAGGGGAGAAGGGGAAAGGGGAGAAGGAGAGAGAGGAGAAGAGGAGAAGAGGAGAAGAGGGAAGAGGAGAAGAGGAGAAAAGGAAGAGGAGAAAGGAGAGAAGGAGAGAAGGAGAAGAAGAGAAAGAGAGAAGGAGAGAAGGAGAGAAGGAGAGAGAGAGAGAGAAGAGAGAGAGAGAGAAGGAGAGAAGAGGAGAGAGAGAAGAGAGAGAGAGAGAGAGAGAGAGAGAGAGAAGAGAGAGAAGAGAGAGAGAGAGAGAGAGAGAGAGAGAGAGAGAGAGAGAGAGAGAGAAAGAAAAGAAAGAAAGAGAAAGAAAGAAACAGGAGGTGAAGGAAGAAGAGGAAGCAAAAATCTGGGAAGAAGACGAAACGATGTCGACAAAGAACGCCATTAGTTTTTCCAGAGTGTAATGGTCTCGCCGTCACCTCGCCTTACAAACAATTCGTAATTATGTCGTTTTATCTCTGACACCATTAACCTCCCGTCAGCGCTATCCATTCAGCGGTTACCCACGACCCCACCGTGGATAGCTTTTATAATTTCTCCTTTCATGTGTCATTCATTCCTGTCTAACGATGGCAGCTTTTGGAATTGGCAGTTGTATGACGTCATTTGAGTTTTCAGAATGAGGTTATGTCGCTTGTTCTTTGTTGTGTTATATTTTGTGTCATATTTTGGCTCCAAAGTGTTGTTAGTTGTGATAGGTCAGTGTTACAGTATTGCTAGTTGGGTCGGTGTTGTTACCATTTATACCATGTACTATTTTACTATATACTGTATGTACTACTATATATGTATTACACTATATACTGTATGTACTGTATGTACTATTTTACTATATACTGTATGTACTATACTATATACTGTATGTACTACTATATACTGTATGTACTATTGTAGTACTTGTGTTTTTATGGCCTGGTACATATAATTGTCTAAACATCGTTTTGCGATTCTCTAGTATTCGCTGAACCTTCAGATAGCTTACTCTTGGAACCCTAAATAGCGATTCGGGCCATTAAATTCAAGGGTTCATGCTTAGTTATGTCTTTTTTTCTTCCTTTCGACCCTCAGAAGTCACATTAAAATCCTTTGAGAAGTTTCGGGGCTGCGCTGAGGTTGCGACAGGGCTTTTTTGACCGCCGAGGATCGCGACAAAGTTTTTTTTTTGAGGCTATATATTTGCAAGGTGTGAGCATTAACTTTTTTTTTTGCTGATAGTTTATCTCTCTCTCTCTCTCCCTCTTCTCTCCCTTCCCGTCCTCTCCCTCCCACCACACCACACACGCGCACACAAAACACACATTCGCACACACATACATACATACTGCATTTTACACATACGTCATTGCGTACATTTATTATTTTATAATTAGATTTGTCATAAACGGATGGAGCATAATTGAAACCAAGCCAGAAGTCCGCCCGTCTCAGTCTTGCAGCAGCAGCAACTCAAGCGGCAGAGAGCAAGCAAGCCAAGCAAGCCGCGCGGTCGCTCCCTGGCCGGCCGTCCTACGTCAGGGTTGCAAAGGCGCGCTCCGCTAATGGTTATCGGCGAATCGCCTTATCCATTATGTATCTGAGACTCAATTTGTTTTAAATTGTAAAGCGAATTTGAAGTGTTGTATTATTCTGTGTGATGTCGATATATTCTTCGCTGCAGGGGACTTTCGCTTGCATTTGGGTTTGGATAACAAGAAGTGCGAGAACATTGTGTTCCCTTAATGCTTATCGCCACGATTATGTATGTATATGCTATGCATATATATATATATATATATATATATATATATATATATATATATATATATATATATAATATATATATATAAACTTATATGAATATATGAGCTATTTATTTATATGCATTCTTTTTATTCTATAATGTGTATTTATATGTACAAACACAGTGTGCATCATCCATGGCAGTGTACAATAAATATTTGTTGCGAATGGGAAGAAATTCTTGAATAATTGGGTCGGGCAAAGTAAGCACAGGAACATTTCGTGTCGGATTTAAATAGTGAAAAGGTGCAGCCTGCACGAGTGGCATTAAATCAAGCTGTGACATTTTCACGGCACTGTTGTCTTCTTCTCCTTCTTCTTCTCTCCTATTTCTCTTTCTTATGGTTGGTTGCTCAAGATTTATACTTCTAAGATTGCATCACTCGCTACCGTTGATATATAATTAAGGGATTTAATTTAAGAATGCCTTGGCCTTAATTTTCCTCGGTCGAGATATAAACTTCGGCCGGTAAGAAAAACTTTAAATTCAAGTTGGAGTTTTTTTTAACCATGTAAGACGGTAATGTATTATTAAACAGCTTTTAGAAACGGCTTAGTAATGCTTGATGAAATTTTGAGGATTTTTTTTTAGACTTGGACATTTTTTCAGACTTGAAC
>NW_020870536.1:385062-387562 GCF_003789085.1 Penaeus vannamei | reverse complement strand
TATGTATGTATGTATATATGTATATGTATATTATATATACGCATACTCACACGCACAAATATATTGATATTTACACACAACGTTATCATATGTAATGGATTCCAAACTAACAGCCCCATCCACCCCAAGTGCGCGCAGTGAAATGTTGTAATCCAATTATCTGCCCCTGCCCCCTACCCCTCCCCCTCCCCATCTACCAGCACAGTCGGATAAAAGCCGTATTAAGCAGACCCTTTGGTCCGTGCCGAGCAAGAGAACAGGTCCAGAGTAAGTTCTTTAATGAGTTAGTTCTAAGGTAGTGTGGAATGTGGCGCGGAGGAGAACAGGGTTGGAGTTCCCGTCTGGTAGGAACACGTGTTTTAGCGTCGCCGCGGCCTTGCTCCCCTACAACTCACCAGTGGGGTGAAAGTAGGGTTGTGGGGCGCGGGTGGGGTCGTCTGGCGGGGGGGAGGGAGGGGGTAGGGGGGTTGGGGGGGGCTGGGTTAGGGGTAGGGAGGGGTTGGGGGCTGGGGTAGGGGGGGGGAGGGGTTGGGAGGGGGGTAGGGGAGGGGGGGGGGTAGGGAGGGGTTGTGGGAGGGCTGGGGTAGGGGATAGGGAGGGGTTGAAGGAAGGATGGAGTATGATCGAGGGAGGAGGGAGGATGGGGAGAAGGATAGGGGTGGGCGAGAGGAGATAGAAGGGGAGAGGAGTGGAGGATAAAGAATTGGGGGAAGGAGGAGTTGAGGTAGAAGAATGGGTGGAGGAGAAGAGAGGGGAAGGTGGAGGAGGAAGGGGAAGGGGAAGGGGAGGAAGGACACAAGATCAATGGGGGGCGAATAGGAGAGAGAGGAAGATGGCATGCAGAAGAATAGCGAGAAGAAAGAAAATAAGTAGAACCGGTGAAGAGAAGAGGAGGGGGAAGGGGAAGGAGTAAGAAGAAGGGAAGAAGAAAGGGGGAGGAGGGAGACAGGGAGTAGGATGGGAGGGGGGGGAGTGTCTTGTAAATGAATAATTGGAAGGGAGAGAAGAGCACGTCAGTCATGTTCCCGTATCAACAGGTATAATTAGGAAGGGAAGGTCGTGTTCGATAAAGTGTTTATGTTGTGGGTAGGATTGCTTTTTGTTGATTTATTCAATCTCGAATACAATCACACTCTTCTTTATAAAAAGCGCATATTTTTATAAACTTTATGTTGTGGCTATGATTGTGTTTGCTTATTTTATGTACTTTCACACACCGCATATCTTTATAAACTTGATGTGGTTAGGATTTTTTTACTATTTGTTTTCACATTCGCATTTTATTAACAGCGCGTATTTTATAAGCTTTATGTTGTGGCTAAAAAACATCGCGTATTTTTGTAAGTTCTATGTTGTAGATGATTATTTTTTTCTTATTCCTTTACTTTCACGCACACTTTTTAACAGCACACTTAGAATTACATATTAAGTGGTTCAAGGGTTATTATATGATAATCAGTAATGTCGCAGAGATCGACACTTCACCTGATATTATTAACATTCATTTTCTGAGGCAAGAAATACATCTTCCTCATCCACCTCGACGAATCATTTTCTTTTGTTAACGAAATCCGGTCTATCGAAGACAAATAATTAAATGATAAAAAGTGCACGTGACTAGATAAAGCATTATCACTTACTGCCTTGGGATTCTGTCTGCGCAAAGAGAAAGAAAAAAATGGACGCAAAATGAGTTAAAGAAAAGCGCATAAGATGATTACAATTTAATTACAGGAAGAAGGGAGCCTCGTCTTTTTTGTCCTGCTTAACGATTGGCCCGCTGGCGTCTTGGTTCGGCTAGGGGGGGGTGGTGGGGAGGTGGAGGAGGGGATGGTTGGTGGTGAAGTCGGGGAGGGGAGGGAAAGAGGGTTGGTGGGGAAGGGAGAAGGAGGGGTAGTGGGGTGGGTGAGGGAAAAGAGGTTGGTGTTGGTGGGGAGGGGAGGGGGAGGGGAGGGTTGGTGGGAAGGGAAGGTTGGTGGGGAGGGTTGGTGGGGAAGAGGGGAGGGTTGGTGGGGAAAGGGGAGGGAAAGAGGGTTGGTGGGGAGAGGGAGGGAAAAGAGGGTTGGTGTTGTGGAGGGGAGAAGATGTGGGTAGGTGGGATGGGGGGGAAAGAGGGTTGGTGGGGAAGTTGGGAGAGGAGGAGAATTGGTGGGGAAAAGGGAAGGAAAGAGGCTAGGTAGGAAAGGGGGAAGAGAGTTAGTGCATGCAGGGAAGTCAAGGGATGGCTCGGTAGGGAAAAAATGGGGGGGGGGGGGAGGAGGATAGGAAGCACGTGCAACCGGTCTTTTAAGCGTTGTGTGGATAGAATTGCTATTTTTAAACTTATACCTTATTCTTCTTATATTTCTTATTTTTATTATTCTTATTTTTAGACTTATCCCATCTGTAATGATAAGCGGGCGTCATAGTCATTTACCAGACCAGCACTGCCTGTTACAGAGCCGACCCAAGAACATTCCGAATCCCTTTATCGTTCTCCTAATCGTTCTGTTTACCTCTC
>NW_020870536.1:367562-377562 GCF_003789085.1 Penaeus vannamei | reverse complement strand
GACTGATATATAAATACACTAACACACACACGCGCCGCGCGCGCGCGCTCGCACACCCGCACGCACGCACACCCGCACGCACGCACGCCTGCACACACACACACACACACACACACACACACACACACACACACACACACACACACACACACACACACACACACACACACACACACACACACACACATATATATTGTGTGTGTGTGTGTGTATGCATATGTGTATATGTGTATACCTATATATCTAAATATTATATATATGTATGTATGTATGTATGTATATATGTATGTATATATGTGTATGTATGTATATATGTATGTATATATATGTATGTATATGTATGTTTATATATATGTATATAAATATGTATACATATATATTATATATATATATATATATATATTATATATATATATATGTGTGTGTGTAGTGTGTGTGTGTGTGTGTGTGTTGTGTGTTTATATATATATATATATATAATATATATTATATATATATATATATATATGTATGTATGTATGTATGTATGTATGTATGTATATGAATATATATGTATATATACATTTATACATATATGATATGTGTATATATGTATGGGGGTATGTATATGTGCGTGTGAGTGTATGTATGTGTGTATAGCTGTATTGCATGTATAGATATTTCTAAATACATTCAAATTATTTTTGACGTAAGCAATCTGTATCAAGACGCTGTTGAGTTCCCATATCTTATCAACCCTTATCTTATCGTTGTAGATGTAAGCTGTTCTTAGTAATATATTGATAGAAAGAGGGATGTAGCTGTTGATTAAAACAATCAATATCACCACTCATATTTGATTCACCATATAGACGCTGGAAAGTTTTATATATGTACATGCCAGTGATCCCAATAACAATAATGAAAGTTTCATATATCTACATGGTCCCAATAACAATGATAAATATTTTATTCAGGTATTTCAAGTCCTTTAGGCAATTGTACCAGAAAAAGATTCGGTAATGCAAGAATGAGGATGTGCAGAAATTATGGCCATTATTGGGCAAAAAAAAAGAAAAAGAGAAGAAAAAAGAAAACTGCATAACAACAAGGGCTCTTGACAACAGCGTTTGTGGACGAAGGTTTTTTTTTTTGCTGGCGATGTCGTGGCAATGAAACTGGGGAGGGGGGGGTTGGGGGGAGGGGAAGGGACGGGGAAGGGGTGAAATGGGGCGGGGAGGGAGAGGAGGGAGGTGAATGGGGGGCGTAAGGAGGAGGGGGAGTGGAGATAGAGGAGGGAGGAGAGAGGAGAAGAGATTAAAGGATCAGAAAATAAAAAAGGGAACAAAAAATGTGAGAAGAGAAGAAAGTATGACAGGAGAGAGAGAAAACGGGAATGGAGAGGGAAACGAAAAAGTAAAAGAGGAGAGAGAAAAAGAAAAAATAACAGAGATGACAGCAATCTGTAGAATGTAAGAGAAAAAGGGTTTTAGAATAGTACAAGAAACACTATTCCTCCTAGAGAGGGAGTGAGAGATGGAGGTGGAGGTAGAAGAGAAGATGATGGAGAGGGAGACGAAGACGGAGAGAGAGATAGGGAATGAGAAGTGGAGGTGGAGATAGAAGTGGAGACCCGCAGATGGAGAGAAAGAGAGAGGAGAGGGAGAGGGAGTGGAGTGAGAGATAGAGGAGAGGAAGGATGGGAGTGAATGGAGAGGAGAGGGAAGAGGGGGGAGAGAAAGAGAGATGGAGAGAAGGAGAGGGAGAGCGAGACTAATAGAGGAGATGGAGAGGAGAGTGAGTGAGAGTTTGAAAAAGAGAGGAAGATGGAGAGGGGGAGGGAGAGGGAGACGGAGACGGATAGGGAAAGAGAGAGAGAGATGGAGAAGGAAATGGAGAGCGAAAGGGAGAGGGAGAGGAGACGAGAGGAGTAAGAGATGGAGTTGGAGATAAAGAGAGGGAAGGAGTGAAAGACTGAGGTGGAGAGGGATATGGAGAGGGGAGCAGGAAAGAGAGAGGAAGATGGAGAGGGAGAGGGGCAGAGAGACAGAGAGAAGAGAGACAGAGGACAGGACAGAAGAGAGACAGACAGACAGAGAGACAGAGAGGCAGACGATATGATGAGATAGACAGAGACGGACAGAGGATCACGTAGTAGACAGATAGACGGAGAGCGATGAGACGATAGAGAGAGCGAGAGAGATTAGATGAGAGCGAGAGAGCGAGAGAGATAGAGAGAGCGAGAGAGATAGAGAGAGCGAGAAGCGAGAGAGATGAGAGAGTCACGATAGAGATAGATAGACTTAGAGAGAGAGAGAGACTAGATAGATAGATAGATAGATAGATAGATAGAGATAGAGAGATAGAGAGACGAGAGAAGAGAGACGAGAGAGATGAGAAGAGAGAGAGAGAGAGAGAGAGAGAGAGAGAGAGAGAGAGAGAGAGAGAGAGACAGAGAGAGAGAAGAGAGAGAGAGAGAGAGAACATGACGCGAAAGAGAGACGAGATGCGTGACGTGAGGGAACCCCATCGAGGAACTCACGATCCCCAGCAGGTCACGCTGCCCCGAGGTCCTTTCTGGTGGACTAGGATGTGGAGGATGAGGGGGGGGGGAGGTGTAGGGCGGTGGTGGCAGAGCGTGTCCTTTAGAAAAGTTTTAAAAAATGTCCTTACAGTAGAGAACATGCAATTTGGAGGTCGTCTGTGGCGTGACTCAAGGTGGTGGAGGTGAGGGTATGTTAGTAAGGGTATTTGAGTGTAGATGGTAAAGGCAGGTTAGTGTAGATATTAAGGGCGTTTTTTGGTTATAGCGTTTTAGTGTAGATGATAAGGGCATTTTAGTGTTGTTGGTGAGGGTATTTTAGTGTAGATGGTAAGGGAGGTTAGTGTAGATATTAAGGGCGTTTTAAGTGATAACGTTTTGGTGTTGATGGTAAGGACATTTTATTGTAGATAGTAAGGGCAGTTTAACTGATAGTGTTTTGGTGTAGATGGTAAGGGTATTTTAGTGAAGGTATTTTAGCGTAGGTGGTATGGGTATTTTAGTGTATATGGGAAGGGTATTTGAGTAGATGTTAAGGGAATTTTAGCGAGAGTATGTTTGTGTTGATGGTTCGATTTTTTTTTAGCCAGAATATTCTATTGTGGAAGGAAAGGATATTTTAGATACTATGGGTATTTTAGCATTTTTTTTTAGTGTAGACTGTAAGCTTAGGTACTGAGTATGGCATCTGATATTTGATACGATTAATTTGTTGAAAATGGGTTAAGCAAGGGAATTTTAGTATAAAGGAAATATATGTTTTAATGTGGATGATGTACGATGGTAGTAGCAGTTGTCTAGTATATAAAGTGGTACATAGTTCTATTTTGGTTTCTTTTTGCGTTTGTCTCAGTCTCAATGTCCTCTAGATCTACGACAGGTATCAGTTCTTTGATTTGTTCACCTTGATTATATATAACAGTATATATATTTTTTCTCTTCCCGAATGTTGTGTAGATCTGATATATTGATAACTGTCCGAGGCAATGGAAAGCGATTCAGAATGCTGCACGCCCACCTCCCCCTCACATATACCCAGGAAACTGCATGAAAATCCTCTCACTTCATTTAGTTTTCCAAAAAGGAGTAGAAGGTTGGAGCTAGACAGTACGAGTTTGCGTTTTTGTTTATTTTGATTTATCTATTGTGCCTCTTTAACAGGGTATTCCCCCCGCCGTGGAAGGCAGTTCTCTCAACCGGATATGGGTTGACGGCGACCTGGATCACGTCCGCACTCCAAGTTTTTCTGTGTGTCTTAAGATGACAAATTTCGAAAAGGCTTTGATCTCTACTTTCTAATTAACCTTTTTTTTGTGTCGAATTCAGCTCTTGAAAATCGTGTAAAGAGTCAGTCCCGATAGGATGTTTGTCCATATTGTTTCCGTTGATTTATTGAATCGAAATTTTGGTTTTGTGAGCTGGAGCTTGAACCGAGACCCATTGTTGTAACGGTGCTCTGTCCTCGCTCCACGGGGATTTGAACCCTTTGAAATTTCCTCTTTGTGGCCGAGGCATCCTTGACTTCAGACTCCGCTGGGCAGGAGTCAGGTGTTCTTGCGGGCGGCGCTGTTATTCCTGAGTCCCAAGGCTCGCGCGGACTCTCATTGTTCGATTATTCAAACGGCGGACTCGCGCTGTCCGGACGCCAAGGTTCTGACTTTTAGGGACTTTTTCCCTCGCCTTCTTGCAAGCGTTATCTGTCTCGGTCCCGGCGTGCGGCGCGGCCCTCACGCTGCGCTCCCGGCCGACGCCTGCAACAGGATGCCCGCTTTTTGCGCCGCTTTCGGGGATTTGTAATTTTCTGCCGGCGTGATTTGGAGCTTTGCGGTTATGGATAAGTATATGCGTGTGTATGTGTATGTATATATGTATGTATGTATGCGTGTGTGTGGGTTGTGTGTGTGTGTGTGTGTGTGTGTGTGTGTGTGTGTGTGTGTGTGTGGTGTGTGTGTGTGTGTGTGTGTGTGTGTGTGTGTGTGTGTGTGTGTGTGTGTGTGTGTGTGTGTGTGTGTGTGTTAAGACAGAGAGAGAGAAAGAGAAAAGAAAGAGAAAGAGAAAGAGAAAGAGAAGAGAAAGAGAAGAGAGAAAGAAGAGAAAGAGAAGAGAAAGAGAGAGAAAAGAGAGAGAGAAAGAGAGAGAGAAAGAGAGATGAGAGAGAGAGAGAGAGAGAGAGAGAGAGAGAGAGAGAGAGAGAGAGAGAGAGAGAGAGAGAGAGAGAGAGAGAGAGAGAGAGAGAGAGAGAGAAAGAAAGAAAGAAAGAGAGAGTTATATACTTAGGACTATATAGTCATTAGTTTGATGTATTTAATTGCACATAAAAACTATTTGGGAGATACTGGGTCATTTTTCCATAATTGTTGATTAAGATGCATCGTAAATTCACTCAGCGTAGCATTATGTAAAGAGTGTAGATGTTAGTCATCAAATTTGCATCGCTTATAATGATAGGCTAGTTTGCATTACTGCGCCGCAATTTGCATAAGTAATTGTTATTACCCGATAATTACGTCGATGATAATCTATCTAAGACGCAATCTCTGTATTTTATTTAGATGCATTACCAAGAAGACGGTAATTAATTCATCGGGTATTTCTGAAAGTAATAATTTGATATTTAACATCTTTCGAAAACTGGAGGAAAGTCAGTGAATGTTTGATTGTTAGATATGACTTATTTCGATTAAATTTTTCCAAGTTTTTCTCCTTCATTACATGAGGTTTGGAGAATGCCGTTTTGATGTTTAGAAGGCCATGCAGATATCTCTTGAATAAATTCTTTGGTTAAATTTGTTTAGACATTTTGAACGGTATATATTTTTTCACTTATGAAGGTTAATTCAAATATTTTGATGTTTAGAAGGTCATGCCGACATTTCTTAAATATATTCTTCGATTATATGTTTTTACGCTTTGTACCTTACATTTTTACTTTTTTCGGTCATGAAATATGACTTCAAACAGAACGATGAATGTAATACTCTTAAACTATCCGCCATCGATATTGTTGAACTAAATGACAAAAGGAAGAAAGAGAAGGAAAAACAGACTGCAAAAAGTCTAATTTCTGAAGTGATTAATTTAAACAGTTTAAAACAACATTTGTTAGTTTTCTAATGACCTTTATAAATAACTAACGAGATAATATTTCTTTGTCGCCACAGACCCTGGTGCCTCTGGGAGAGCTATCAAGCCCTTATCAGCTGTTGGTAATTTAGGCCGTATGTTAATGCGTCGCGTTAATTTCAACACCATAAATTGCTTGTCATGGTAGTTATGTGCTCATGATGGCGCTTTATGGTAATTCTGGGGCCATGAGGTCATTAAAGGTAATTTTATTCACATTATGTTGCGCCATGTGAGCCCTATTTTCGTGAGACTCTGCTCGAGTTTTTTTCTATTGCTTAGCCGCATTTGGAGAGCATATTACACAAATAAAAATATATTATACGAAGAACACGTTACACATTTTCACAAACATGACAAGATGATTGCGTGTGTGTGACGACGCCGCGTTCTCTCGGGATGAACTAGTCGCTTAACAAGATGGCATGTTTTCAGCGCACTTAAAACAATCATAAGCTTACATTAGAAGTCGTTAGAATAATTTTGCCAGCAGGATAGCATCGCCCGGGAAGATGTTATCAGAGGACTTACGTGATCAAGGGGAATAACGTTTTAGAGAGATGACGTCATCCTTTCATCCCGTATGTTGTGCCGCCATGATGTTCTCGGCGCTCGGTGATGTCAGATGAGTTGGCGATGTTATTAGAGGCTCGTTTGATATCGTGTAATTGTCTTAGATAACAGGGGCTCAACACCACTTGCTCGTCGATAGAGAAATACAATTACCGCATAGTAAATAATGGACGTATTTTACCTCCTTATCTTTATTTTTTTACGTTTCTTTTCCTCTCACGTCTTCTCTTTTTCCCGGTTTTTCCTTTCTCCCTTTTTCCCAGTTTTCTTTTTTCTAGTATTCTTCCCAATTCCTGCTCTATTTCTACCTTTTAGCTTCTCTTCCCAGTTCCATCTCCATCTTTCTCCATGAATCTCCACTTTTCTCTCATATTCCAATTTCCTTTGATCTCTCTCCTTATTTTATCATTTTTATTTATTCATTTTCTGTTTCTTTCTCCATGAGTCTCCACTCCACTCTCATATTCCAATTTCCTTTGATCTCTCTCGCTCTCCTTATTTTATCATTTTTATTTATTCATTTTCTTTTTTTTTAGTCTCCATCGCTTTCCCTTAGCTCCCTTTTTTCTCCTCCTGCCCCCTTTGCCCCTTCCCTTATGGGGCATCAGCTGGGCACCAAGTAGATCCGAGTCGCGTCTGACAGCGGTGACGGATTGGGCGTCCCTTGGGAGTCATTACCACACACGGCGAGGATGAATGGGCGGTGAAATGAGAGGGGGGTGAGCGTGGGGCGTTTGCTGGGGGTGTGAACAGAGGGGGGGATGTGGGTGGGGGGGGGGTGGGAGGTGCGAAGGGGGTAAAAAGGGGGAAAGGGGAGTTGTTAGTTATTGGAGGAAGGTTTGTACTTTTGTTGTTCTGTGTGTGAGTAAGCTATACGCTGTATGTGTAGTTTTTTTTTTTACGGATAGACATATACAGACGCATGTTTATTCGCTCAGGCAAATACTCGCAGACACGCACATGCACACGCACACGCACATGCACACACACACGCACACGCACACGCACACGCACACGCGCACAACACGCACGCAACACACACACACACGCACACACACCACACACACACACACACACACACACACACACACACACACACACACACACACACACACACACACACACACACACACACACACACACAGCGATACAAGCAAACCATCATGAACACGAAAGCCGAAAAGCGATAACAAATCAAAACAATAAAATTAGGAAATAGATAAACGGACTCCGCAAGGTTATGCAGGATGACAAGAATAAGCGCAATTCAAAACAAACAAAAGATAGATATACAGATAAAAGTAATGTACAAACGGAAGACAATAAAACAGATGGAAAAGTTAGTTCGCTTACAAATAAAAATCCTCTACAATGTTTAGAAGATTGATAAAATTAAAACCAATTCAGTACAGTCAAACATAAAACATACAAAACACACACAATTGCAACAAAAGCGCACTCGAATAAAGTAAAAAAAACAACAAACAAAAAACAAAAACAAAAAACAAACAAACAAACAAAAATGATAACAGAAAAACAAAAACAAAAGAAAAGTTAATTTTGCTATTGTGACGATAGACCATACGCATTCTGAGAACAGCTGAACATACGATGATGAACAAAAGCAACAATGTTTACCTTGATGCTGCTACACATCCGCGAGAACACCATGTTCATATGAGTTTTCCACGTAGCCATTAAAAAGATAATAAATAAGGGAAAAAATAGAGAAGAAAAATAAATCGACAATTGTCTTACTCGATTTTTCAACATAGGAATTAATGTTACTTTTGTTCATAATTTTACGTCGGTTCTGACTCTCGACGGCGCGCTTCCTCAATTCGCTCGCTAGGCTGGGAGTGTGTGGTGTGTGTGTGTGTGTGTGTGTGTGTGTGTGTGTGTGTGTGTTGTGTGTGTGTGTGTGTGTGTGTGTGTGTGTGTGTGTGTGTGTGTGTGTGTGTGTGTGTGATTTAACGTAGTGAAGACCATTGGAATTGGATGTGTGTGCGTGTGTCTGTACTCATATGTGTGCCTGTGTGCGTCTGTGTATGTAACCATTTTACGCAGAGAACGTATACGCGGGAAAGTAGATATGGTGCAAGAAATGCCAGCGGAAGATCTTTTTTACAGCAGTAGTAAGGCACGCGCGGTTTCCAGCTGACGAGGTCAATGCCGATCGGTTAGGTCATGACGCAATACGATTTTTTGACAGGGAGAGGGAACGTGATAGACTGGCGAAGGATTTATGGACGTCGAAGGATGGGCGTTGGGTTTGGGCGAGGGGGGCTGTGTACGTTGGTAATGAGCTTATCTTTTATAAATACTCTCATATTATTTTTTTACTACATGTATGTGTATATGTATGCATTTATTAAAAAAAAAAAACATGCTGAATACGCATACGCACACACGCACACACACACACACACACACACACACACACACACACACACACACACACACACACACACACACACACACACACACACACACACACACACACACACACACACACACACACACACACACACACACACACACACACACACACACACACACACACACACACACACACACACACACACACACACGCACATCATACACACGCACGCCCCCAACAACATACACATACACACTGTACTCGCGCAGCCACAGTAAGAAAGGAACAGTATAACATGACGTCAGATTACGCTTCTCAGGCAACAGAACCAAAACGGATTGTCGAAGAAAAACGTCATTTATCTAACGGGCTATTCACCGAGTACAGTAATTGCTGCTGTAGTTAGACCCTTTGCTTATTTGTGTTTCTATAACAATAATATGTATATGTTTGGTCATAGACATACAAGCTGTATCAATCACTCAACCAATATAACATTTTCTATATCATTCGTCCTCTTAGCTATCCACTCGCGTACCTTATCCTAACCTAACACAACCCACAGAAAGTGACGCGGACAGGGAGCGCCGCCCTTGAACAAAATGGAAATCCTATTAGGTATCAATACCACTTTCTTCTCCCGCGCCGACGATGAATCATACCCGAGGCGCGAAACAAGTGGTATTTAAGGCTGATCCTGTCCTGCAACTTGCCTGCGTGAGATGAACAGCTGAGGCAGAAGACGAAGATGCTGAAAGAGGAAACCAGAGTCTTCGTTAAGCTTCTTCGCTCGCGAGGAGGCGAATAAGGGGCGAAGGAGAGGTAAAGAAGGGAGGGATAAAGGAGAGAGAAGGGAGGGATAGAATAGGAAGGGAGTAATAATGGCAGAACGAGGATGAAATGAGGAAAGAAGAAGAGTAGAAATGGATGGAGAAAATTGTCGAAAGGAAGAGAGATAAAACTGAGACAAAAGAGAACAAAACTGGAAAAAAAAAAGATTTGCTTAAGTTGAAAAGAGAGAAAATTGAGGAAAAAACGAGACAGGCAGAGGGCAAGGAGGGCATAATAAGGATAAAACAGAGACATGCAGGGAATAAAGAAGAAAGCTGATACAGTTATACAGGCACAGAGAAATTAATAAAAAAGAGGCACAAAAGAAAGTAAGAAGCACAGAGAAATTGATAGAAGAGAAGCATAGAGGAATTACTAAAAGTAAGACAGGCAAAAAGAGATTAATAAAAGTAAGAGAGAAATTGATAGAAGTAAGAGAGGCATAGAGGAATTAATAAGATTAAAATAGCACAGAGAAATTAAGAAAGGTGAAAGAGGCATGGAATAATTTATAAAAGTAAAAGAAGCATAGAGGAATAAAAGTAAAAGAGGCATAAAAGAATTCACGAAAG
>NW_020870536.1:360062-362562 GCF_003789085.1 Penaeus vannamei | reverse complement strand
GAGAGAGAGAGAGAGAGAGAGAGAGAGAGAGAGAGAGAGAGAGAGAGAGAGAGAGAGAGAGAGAAGAGAGAGCGAGAGAGAGAGAGAGAGAGAGAGAGAGAGAGAGAGAGAGAGAGAGAGAGAGAGAGAGAGAGAGAGAGAGAGAGAGAGAGAGAGATAGAGAGAGAGAGAGAGTAGAGAGAGAGAGAGAGAGAGAGAGAGAGAGAGAGAGAGAGAGAGAGAGAGAGAGAGAGAGAAGAGAGAGAGAGAGAGAGAGAGAGAGAGAGAGAGAGAGAGAGAGAGAGAGAGAAGAGAGAGAGAGATGAGTAGAGATAGAGAGAGAGAGAGAGAGAGAGAGAGAGAGAGAGAGAGAGAGAGAGAGAGATAGAGATAGAGAGAGAGAGATGAGAGAGAGAGAGAGAGAGAGATAGAGAGATAGAGATAGAGAGAGATAGAGATAGATAGATAGAGAGAGAGAGAGAGAGAGAGAGAGAGAGAGAGAGAGAGAGAGAGAGAGAGAGAGAGAGAGAGAGAGAGAGGTGAAATAGAGTTGTTTGGACAGCGAAAGTACGGTATAGAGAGAGTGAGCTGTGAGCTGTGTAATCTGGCTATCGGGAGCTGCGTGAAGGCGAATATCAGTTGGGTATTTTGTGAATGCACTTACGGTTCAGGATTTAAATGGGTGTCTCGCCGCTGAGTGTTAATGGAGGTTTTAATCACAGGGGTCGTCCGGAGAATAGGTTTTGTGTGTTGAGATTTTTTTTTATCTCTCTTATTCTGCTGGGTATGGCTGCTTCTTTTCTCAGATTAATATCTCGTCGTCGTCGTCTTCCATCTCCTCCTCCTCCTCCTCATTGTCATTATTATTATAATTTTCATTGTTATTATTATCAGTGTTATTATTATAAATGTTATTATTGATATCCCTATCATTATTATCATTATTATGGTAACAATTAAAAAGGAACCCGTGTATACGTTAGATTAACCTTATAGTTAGTATTTCTTATTGTGGTGCAATTGATATTACATTTCAATTGTATTGTACTATAATTCGAATAACGCAGTCGCTCGTGGTTTGTAAACATGTCAATACAGCAAAGTTCGTTTTATTTTCATTTATTTATCTATTATTTTTATTTATTTTCTTCCGAGTGAACTGCACCGTATATCGTTAGTGGTTCCGATACGATCTATATTCATAGGTTTGACATCATTAGAGTAAATTGTCTATAGAAATCACCGAAATATTCCCCAGAAAAATTAGGTCTCTCTCTCTTGCTTATTTGCATCTCATACATATCAGTGGGTGGGAGGAAGACAAGAATAGAGATACGTGAAGAGACTGGACTTGCAGGACGAGTAAGGAAAATTTGGATAAACAGACAGAGAGAAAAGAAAATGGAGCGAAAGTGGAGACAGAAAGAAAATGAAGGGGACAGAGGGAGAATGAAGGAGACAGTAAGCGAAAAATAGAGCAATATTAGAGACGGACAAAGATTTAAAAAGGCAGTAAGTGGAAAATCGTGCATTATTAGAGACAGTATTAGAGATATAAAGAGAATGAAGAAGACAGTAAGCGGAAAATGGAGTAAAAGAAGAGAGCGAGTAAGAATAAAGAAGATAATAAGCGGAGATATGGAGAAAAGAGACAGACAGAGAATAAAGAATACAATTAACTAAAATTGAAGCAAAGGACAATATTAAACGAGAGAGACACAAGAACCTCTGTGGCATTAAGACAAAAACAGAGGATAAAGACATAAATAAAAAAGGACACGCAGAAGGAGAAGAAAGAAAACAAATACTAAGGTAACACGGATACAAACAAGGAAGACGGAACTGGAAAAAAGGGGAGGAGAGAGGAATTTAGAAATAAATAAAAGGAAGAGACAGCCAGGAAGTGAGCCAAGAAGGCAGAACTGGATCATAAGCAGAGATGGACGTTCGATATCCAGGTCAAGGGTGTTAGCACAGGATGAAGTAAGTGAAGCTGGATGCAAGAGTGAGCTTAATTACCACGAGGGAGCGGAATTTCCTCTCGGCCGGGAAGAAACGCCGCGAGAAATGTCAGAATCCCTGTGATGCACGAAAAGGTCTGGAGGTGTTTTTCTTTTCTCTTTTTTCTTTTTTTTCAATTTTATTTTTTTGAAGTGATTATCCGCCATGCTGATTATGATGTGTGGGAAGATAAGGTGCGACGAACCGACAGGTGATGAGTGTTAGCCATTTTTGTTCATGAAGTTGTTCTCGAAAAAAAAACGAAACTAGTTAAGCGGCCAATTAAGACATTCAGACTTGCAGGTCGGACCGGTAGGTAGAAAACACTAGGCCTTTATTTTTGGCGCGCGAGTCAGCTGGGGGCTCTGTTTCCGCCATGATATCAGGCGAATGATTAAAGTCGAGAGACAGTTTCTCATATTTGGTTTGCTTTCCTCCATGCATGGCCAAATAGAGGAAGTAGAGCAAAGCTAAAAGGAAGAAATACGCTCACGTTCTGAACACCGCTGTGAGCATTTTT
>NW_020870536.1:347562-355062 GCF_003789085.1 Penaeus vannamei | reverse complement strand
TTATTTATCTATTTATATATTTATTATTTATTCGCATGTATAGTATGTACACAGACACACACACACTCACTCATTTACCCCTTTTCATTTTTTCATGCTGCTCCCCATTTATCTTGTTTTCCCTCTTCCAGCTTTCTTTTTTTCTCCGTCTTTTTTCTTTTCTTCCCTCTGTTCTTGCCTTCTATTTTTATCTCCATTTTAAATTTTTGTACACGTTGTCTACGTCGATACAAAACTCGGACATTTTCTTCCTGCTTCACATCCTACATTCCTCTTCATAGCCTCCTCCTCCTCCTCTTCCCTCTTTCTCCACACCACCCCTCCAATTCCTCCATTCTTCGTCTTCATCAATCCCCTTTTCACTACCTCCTTTCTCTCCTTCGCCAGTTTCATCTAGCTTTCTCTATGCCTCTTTTCTTTATACTTTATTCCATCCATTCCCGTTTCTCCCTCTCTCCTCATCTTCTCTCTACACCCTCTGTTTCCCCTCCCTTTCCCTCCATCCCCTCCTCTCCCACTCTCTTCTCTCCTCCCTCTCCCCTCTATCACCCTCTCCGTTCACCTATTCCTCTCCCTCTCCCTCCTCTCCTTTTCCATCTCCCCCTCCATCACCCTTCACCCACTCCTCTCCCTCTCCTACTTCTAACACACTCTCTCTCCATCTCCCTCCACCCACTCCTCTCCCCCTCCTACTCCCTCCACCCACTCCCCTCCCTCTCCCTCCTCTCCTTTTCTCTCTCCCCCTCCTACTCCCTCCTCCCCTTCCACCCGTTCCTCTCTATCTCCTTCCACCCACTCTTCTCGCTCTCCTCTCCTACTCCTCCTCTCTCTCCCTCCTCTCCTCCTCCTTTTCCCTCTCCCTCCTCCACCCTCTCCTCCTCTCTCTCTCTCCTTTCCCTTTCCCCCCCTCCTCCACCCTCCACCCCTCCCTTCCCGTCCCCTCGAGCGTCCCCTCAAGTGCCTGGCGTTGCACAAGCGGCGGTCGTTTTCCCCGTCGGTGAGGCGGATCTTGCTGTCAGTGTCCCGAGCGGCGCCCCCTTTCCCGGTCGGGCGTGGGCGTGGGCGCGTTGCTACCGACTACTGTCCGCGATGGGGAGGAAATGGGGGGGAGACGGGGGGATGGGAGGGGGATGGGAAGGGTGAGGTGAGGGAGGTTGGATGTTGGAAGTGGAGGATGGGGGGGGGAGGATGGATGAGAAAAGAAGAGGAGGAGGAGGAGGAGGAGGAAGAGAGGTGGAGAGGTGAGGAGGAGGAGAAGGATAGGATTAGGATTAGGATTAGGAGGAAAGAGAGAGGAGAGGAGAGGAGAGAAGAGGAGAGGAGATTGTAGGAGGAGGATGAGGAAGAGGAGGAAGAGGAGGAGGAGAAAGAGGAAGATGAAGAGGGGAAGAGGAATAGGAGAAGAAAGAGAGATAAGGAGAGGACGAGGAGGAAGAAGAAGAGGATTTGGGGAGGAAGAGAAGGAGGAGGAGGAGGTGGGGGAAGGAGGGTGAGGAGGGGAAAGCAAACCTAACTTATTTTCTCTGATGTTAATACTTTTTATGCTCGGCAGCGGGCACGCGCAGGCTGCGGGATCATGACCGAGCTATTTTCTGGGTTTTGCCGAAGAAAGCATGGCTGTCGGTAGCGCCAATTAGGGCTGTGATGGCTCGGGGGAAGAGAGTGCGAGAGAGAGGGAGCAAAAGGCATCTTAGAAAGGGAGTTGAGGATTGAGAAGGATGGATATCTATCGATATGTTTTTCTCTATATCCATCCATCCGTCCATCTATCTATCTATCTATCTGTCTGTCTGTCTATCTATCTATCTATCTATCTGTCTATCAATCTATCTATCTATCTATCTATCCATCCATCCAAATACATACATATATACAAACAGTACATACATACATACATATATACAAACATGCATACCTACATACCTACATACATACACACAAACATACATACTGCACATACATACAAACTGTTCGTACATCCATAAATATTTACGTACATACATTACATACCTACATGCATAAGGGCATATGAAAGGAAAGACGGCGATCTCAAAAAAAAAATAATAATAATAAAAACTAAATTTTTTGCGCAAGCCGGCGGAAAAATAAAACCCTGTCAGACTCCCTTGATCGATGAAACCTAACATGGCCGAAATGTGACAAGAACGTAAGAGTGCGCCCTTTGTTTCAAAACTCGGACTGATATGAAAGGGAGGCGAGGGAGAAATGAGATGGAAGAGGAGGCTGAGGGGAGGGGAGGGAAGGGAGCGAAGGAGGAAGGGAGGGGGGCGAAGGGAGGGGAGGGGTGGGAGGGGGAAGGGGGTGAAGGGAGGGAGGGAGCGGGTGAAGGGGGTGAGGAAAGGGGGCGAAGGGGGAGATTGAAAGGGTGAAGGGGGATAGGGAAGGTGAAAGGGGGAGGAGAAGATGAAGGAAGAGAGGAAGGGGTTGAAGGGAGAGAGGGAGGGGATGAAGGGGTAGACGAGGTGAAGGGGAGAAGAAGGGTACAGAAAGTAGGAATGAAAGGGGGAGAGGTGGACGAAGAGGGGAGAGGGAAGGAGAGGGGCCGAAGGAGAGAGGGAGGAAAGGGAGGCTGAAGGGGGCGAGAGGGAGAGGAGAGAGGGGGGGGCAGGGGGAGGAAAGAGGGAGCATCTGCTAAAAGGAATGAAGTAGAGAGCGCTAAAAGGAAGAGAGGAAGATAGAGAGGGACTTAAAATGGGCAAGTTTGTTGATAAGGGGAGATGGCGAAGGGAAGGGAAGAGATGGGACTAAATGAGTAGGGGAGGGGAAAGATGGGACTAACAAGGGGGGGGAAGGGTCTACAAGGGGGTAGGGGAGAGATAGATAAATAGATAGAGAGAGAGAGAGAGAGAGAGAGAGAGAGAGAGAGAGAGAGAGGAGAGAGAGAGAGAGAGAGAGAGAGAGAGAGAGAGAGAGAGAGAGAGAGAGAGAGAGAGAGAGAGAGTGAGTATGATGTCATCGGCCTCGATCCCATTGTCCCGAACCGCAATGGATCCGAGACGTGACTCTACGAGGCAGCCATACAATGGTACAGCGCCGTCTTGAAGGGCTTTGCCGTACTGTTGATGTGCCCTTGATTTTCTAATTCTTTTTTGCTCTTTTTCTTTTCTTCTATCTCCCTCCCCCTCCCTCTGCCTATCTCCCTCTCTATCCATCTATCTATCTACCTATATCTCTCTCAGTCTACCTATCTATCTCAATCTCTGTCTCTCTATCTGTCTGTCTGTCTATCTATCTGTCTGTCTGTCTCTGTCTGTGTGTGTGTGTGTGTGTGTGTGGTGTGTCTGTGTCTGTCTGTCTGTCTGTCTCTCTCTCTCTCTCTGTCTGTCTCTGTCTCTGTCTCTGTCTCTGGTCTCTGTCTCTGTCTGTCTGTCTGTCTCTCTCTCTCTCTCTCTCTCTCTCTCTCTCTCTCTCTCTCTCTCTCTCTCTCTCTCTCTCTCTCTCTCTCTCTCTCTCTCTCTCTCTCTCTCTCTCTCTCTCTCTCTCTCTGTGCTCTGTGCAACTTTTACTAAATGTGCCCTCCCAGAGGGCACATCCTGATTTTTTTTCGGATAACAAAATGCTTGAAAGTCCTTTAAACTATTGGTAAATCTCTCGTTCATTATCGATGTAACATCATTATTTTGTTAGTTTACTATCGTAAATCACTCAGCTGTGCAACCACGAACTCAAACAAAAGTCTCGGGTGTGCATCTGCCTTACTTTCCATACTGCTCTCTCTCTCTCTTTTTCTTCTCTCTCTCTCTCTCTCTCTCTCTCTCTCTCTCTCTCTCTCTCTCTCTCTCTCTCTCTCTCTCTCTCTCTCTCTCTCTCTCTCTCTCTCTCTCTCTCTTCTATTATCATCCTCTTGTTCTGTGTTCGAAAATCATTTTCGGCTGAGTCTTCTTGTTCTTTTGTTATTATTATGTTGATGAGTCCGGCTGACTGTGATGAAAATTTCGAGCAGGATGAGGTTCAGTATTGGTCAAGTTCTTACTTTTTTATGACACTAGAGGATTAAGGATTTCAAAGGATAATTCACCCAGCTGCATGACTCTCCTTTACGCAAGCGAAGGAGTGTCGGGGAGATAACTTGTATTAATATTCTGTTGAAATATAAGTGAAAAACGGGGTGTGAACTGATAGACTGACTTTATATATATATATATATATATATATATATATATATATATATATATATATATATATATATATATGTATATTTTTTAAAACTTTTTTAGGATATCCACAAAGAAGCTGATAGACTGACTTTATATATATATGTATATATTTCTTTAAACTTTTTAGGATATCCACAAAGAAGCTGATAGACTGACTTATATATATATTATATATAATATATATATATATATATATATATATATATATATATATATATATATATATATATATATATATATATATATATATATATATATATTATATTTCAACTTTCTTTTTTTGGATATCCACAAAGAAGCTGATAGACTGACTTTACATATGTGTATTTTTTTTTATTATTATTATTTATTTTTTTTTACTTATTTGGATATCCACAAAGAAGCTGATAGACTGACTTTATATATAGATATGTATTTTTTTTGTTTTTACTTTTTTTGGATATCCACTTACAAATAAGAGCTTTGATTTTATCGTATCTCCTTCCCTCCCCCGTATTCATATTTTGTAAGAATGTGAACGCAGACTCGCAAGAAACTAAAATGCGAACTCATAAAAGATAACACATAAAATATAATGCATCACGTTTTGCACCGCTCCAGAAATCGATTTGCATTTTTTCTCATTAAGTTTATTTTCGTTTTTTGTGTTGCTTTTCAGTCAAGGAAATTATATTAATAAGAGAGGTTTCTTTTGTTGTTGATCCCCTTTTTTTGTTTTTATTCATATAACGAGCGAAACCATTTTTCAGTCTTTAGTGCGGAATATGTATATATATTTTTTAACGCATTTTAACTCAGTGTGTGGATATCCCCGCCAGCACGCCCAAGTATTTACCGCAGATGGTGGGCGTGGGCGTCTGTGGTCAAGGCTCAAGGCAGCTGCTGCGTTAAAGACTTACGTTCCATGATAACACGATGCCGATTAAAGGAGCTTCGTATCAGGCTTTTAGAGCTTGCTTCTCTGCCTCCTCCCTCCCTCCCCCTCCTCCTCCTCTTCTCCTTCTTATCTTTTTCTTCTTCTTCTTCTTCTCCTCCCCCTTCTTTCTTCTTCTTCTCCTCCTCCTCTCTTCTTCTTCTTCTCTTCCTCCTCCTCCTCCTTCTTCTCCTCCTCCTCCTTCTTTCCCTTCCTCCTCCTCCTTCTTCTTTCTTCTTCTTCTTCTTCTTCTTCTTCTTCTTCTTCTTCTTCTTCTTCTTCTTCTTCTTCTTCTTCTTCTTCTTCTTCTTCTTCTTCTTCTCCTCCTCCTCCTTCTCTCCCCTCTTCCCTCTATCGCTCCTATATGCTCTTCTTTTCTGCGTCTCCTCAATGTTTCTATGCTCTCCCTGTCTATCTACTGCTCTCTCTCTCTCTCTCTCTCTCTTTCTTCCCGGCCCTAGCTTAGTCTCCTTGCCCCAGATGAGATAAAACGGAGATAAAGAAATGAATGATGAAGGCTGGTAGGTAATGCAAGGGGCTGTATCATCTGCCCCGTGTGCTGGCTGGGCAGGTGGCTGGAGAAACTGGATCAGAGCAGTCAGTAGAGCGTAGTAAATGCTTAGCTTGGGAGAGAAGACCCGTATGGCAACGATCTGCCTCTCACAGCGGTGGCAATTATGAAGGAGGGAAATGAAGGGGACGTAATGGGCAAGGGGTAATGGAATGGCCATTTTGTAGGGTCGCCATGACCTCCTCGTGATTTTTTTTTTTTACTGGTAATTGCAATAGGCGAGATAGGGTGAGAGTAGGAGAGAGGAGCAAGAAGCTTAATCATAGCTTTGGTCACACCCGTTGATGTCGTGGGCGGTAGCTGTCACTTACCTGGCGGTGATACTAGGTTTAGGTTGCAGGCCTGAACGGGTTATTAAAAATGCTGCGTGCCTTGTTGCCTTGTTCCGCTGTGACCCATCGACCCCTAGCTCTGCCGAATCTGCCACGCCCTTGGATCATCTGCACGTGTGATGGTTAACTTTCTACTGTAATTGTGGTTAGGTCCGTGCCCTGCTCGCCATTTCGTGTTGATTTGTGATTATGTGTGTATGATTTACTTTTTCTTTTATACTGAGAAACTTGGTAGGCAACCAGTCTGCTCTCCATTTCATGTAGAATTGTGATGTGTGTATAATTTATTTTTTTCTTATATAATGAGAGACTTGGTAGACAGCCAATTTGCTCTCCATTTCGTGTTGATTTGTGATAATGCTTATGTAATTTATTCTTTTCTTCTGTAATGAGAGACAGTAGACGACCAATCTGTGGAATATTTTTGGCTCAGAGGACCTGCCACCAGAACACCAATACCATGTATACGCTGAAAAAGGTACATAGCCAATTTTCTGCCCGTTGCGACGACCGCCCGCCGCCCACTCCAAGCATGGCAACAGAGGAAGGGCCCGCGCTGCATCCGCCAGTCCTTATCTGCGCCCCTTATCAGCCGCGCCAAACAGTGGCAGGCCGGGACGCCGAGGCATAACGCCAGGCGCGCAAGAAAGGCCATGCAGTATGCGGCTCGCCCGACTCTAATTAACCGCGGGAGCTTGTTAACGACTCCCACAGGCGCCGTCAGGAGGAAGACTTACGAGCGCGGGAACTTGTAGTCTCCCCCGTTCCGACGAGATTCGAGGGTGATAGCGCCCGCTGATGGACTGGAACACGAGTCTCGAGAAGAGATAAGCTCGTCCGGGAATTCGTTATTGCAGAGCGGAGAGCTGCAAGTGCACACCGCCGTGCTTGTGTGGCGACGGTGCTGCAGCCTCGCGACTCTAATTTAGGCTCTGGAGGGGTTCTTGTTGTGTCCGAGGGGGGCGGTGTGTGTGAAATAGGAGGTGGGGTCGAGGTTGAGGAGCTAAGGAAAGAGGCTGTTTAGAGGCTCGATCGAAGGATATCGAGGACTGGGGAGTTTAGAATGCATCTTGAGAGGGTGGAAGTTATTTTTTTATAAATAAAAAAAGGGAAAAAAATGCTATGTAAATTTTATTTAAAAAAGAAAGAAAAAATGCTGAGATGTCCTTGCAATTTTTATTTTTTTAAAGAGAAAAAAAAAATGCTGAGATGTATTTGCAAATTTTATTATGCTAGGATTTGCTGTCGCGATTCCTGCAGGGTATTGCTGGTATCTCTGATGGTGGCGGTTAATTCCTGTGGACGATAATCTGTTTTTATTAAGGCTATTATTACCAGTGCAATCATGTTATTACTATATTTTTTCATTCTGATTTGATTCAATAATGTTTTTGTAATTTATTCTATTCTGTCATGTTGCTTTGCCTTGTTTTATCTTGTCTTTTTTTTTACCTTATTCTAGTTTACTTTTTTATTCATTTTATTATTATTATCCTTACTATTATT
>NW_020870536.1:337562-340062 GCF_003789085.1 Penaeus vannamei | reverse complement strand
CCACCTCCCCTGGTCTTTATTTTTAACCCGCCTTTGGCCACTTCGGAGGTCTCTGTCCTCGGAGACATTTTTCTCAACCAATTTTGGCCGTCGGTCATTTTCGGCTTTCGGAATTCAGGGGTCACTGTCAGGAGTGAGAGGGAGAGAGAGAGAAAAAAAAGGTTTCTGAGTTGCTTCGGTTTTAATATTTTTGACTGTTTTCCAATAGTTCTGTTTTCGTTGGTCTTTCCTTTTCTTTTTGTGTTTGTTTACGTTGTTGTTCCCTCTCTTTCTTGTTTGTTTGTTTCTCCTCCACTTACTCTATACTCTCCTCCTCCTCCTCCTCCTCCTCTCCTCCTCCTCCTCCTCCTTCCTCCTCCTCCTCCTCCCTCCTCCTCCTCCTCCTCCTCCTCCTCCTCCTCCTCCTCCTCCTCCTCCTCCTCCCCTCTTCCTCACCACCACCCTCTCCTCCTTCTTTTCCTTCTCTCCGCATGTCTCTCTCAATCAATCTATATCTGTTCATCTCCCTTCCCCCTCCCTCCCGTCCTCCCTTTCTCTCTCTCTCTATCTCCTCCTCATCCTGCATCCTTCCTTCCACCTTTTATTAATGAACAAGTTAATTAATTCCCGTTCCTCCGTGCGTGCTTGCACAGGCCACCCGCTGGGGATCCGCACTTTTTCCCCCCAGCATGTATTAATCATAGGCATTAATCTTGCCATAACACGCTGCTGGGAGAGAATGTAGGCCCTGGAGGTAGAGTGGGGGATTCATCGTTTTGTTTTCCTTTATTTGTTTGACTGTGATTTGTTAATGGTTATCTGTTTATGTCGTATGGGTTTGTTGCATGTGTTTTTTTTTTTATTATAATTGCTTATTGTTAAAGGGTTACGGTATAGTTTGTTTTTTTATATATCATTATATTGATTAATGATAATTGTTCTCGAATTTTTTTCTCTACGCTAGTGATATCAACGTAATTGGCAAGATTTTATCGTCTTTAACTGCGATAGATTTGCGCAAATGAGAGGAAAGTGTCAAAGTCTAATGACGTTCAAGAGATAGAAGTATGCAAAGTGTTCGAACGCTTTGAAAAGTTTTGCAAAAATGTAAAGATACAGAGCATAATTATGAGCTGAAAGAGCATAGTTCAAGGTGTTAGCAGTTTATCGCACAACTCGACTCAGGTGGCAGTGTTCATGATAATAACTATGATGATAATAGTACCGAAAAACAATCATAGTTAGGAAAGAAATGGCGACGATGTTAGTATTTATAAGTTATCATTCTTTTCCTATTCTTCATATTTTGTTTTTTGTTGCTTCTTATTATTGTAAATGTTATATTTTTCTCATTACGATTGGTATTATTTTTGCGATTACTATATTCCTATTATTGTTATTATTTTTTATTATTATCATTCTTATTATTATCGTTATTGTTGTTATCATCATTATTATTATCATTATGATTGTTAGTTATTATTATTATTGTTATCATTATTATTGTTGTTGTTATTAGTATTATTGTTATTATTATTATAATCATTATTATTGTCATTACTATTATTATTATTATCAATATTATTTGTGATAGGAGTAGTAGTAGTTGTAGTAGTAATTATTTTTCATAATTATTATTGATATTGTTATTATTAGTACTACTACTGCGGCATTACTAATAAAATGATGGCACATGCTGATGATACTTCTCTCTATGCTGATATTCCTTCTCCGGCAACTAGGTAAATAGTAGCTGATAGTCTCACTGTAGACCTGATGATGATTCAGTCGTGGTGCTCTCGGTGGGGCATGAAATTAAATCCTACTAAGTCTAAGGAAATGATTGTGAGTCGGTCTCGAACGCAGTTGCCTCAGCATCCAAGTCTGCTGATTAATGGAGTCTTAATCACTTCAGTGGATAACCCGAAGCTCTTAGGTGCAACCTTTGATTCAAAGCTTACATCTGAATTGCATATTAGGAATATGGCACGGCCAATTTCATCAAAGGTAGGCATCATTCGCAAATGTAAGAAGATCTATGATTACTCGTAGAATCTTCTTATATTTTATTTTGCCTCATTTTGAGTATTGTTCCCCTGTGTGGTTATCTGCTGAAAAGTCACACATAAGACTGCTAGATCGTTCTTTTAATTCCATCAAATTTCTCCTGTCTGACTCATATTTGGACCTTGGGCATCGTAGGGTTATTGGGGCTTTTTCAGCCTTATACAAGATTGTAACCGATAATTCAATCCCCTATATGTTTTTCCCTGATTTTTATCAACCTAAAAGATGTACCAGAAGTTCTGACCCTCAATTCAATGACATTTGATGTAAGTCGATCGTCTACAACTCAGTTTTCCATATGCTTTTTGACTGCCATTTGTAGGCTTTGGAATAGATTGCCTTCAGAGACTGTAACTTCTCCGACTCTTCATAAGTTTAAAGATCAGCTAACGTGTTTTTCTTACATAAATAGCTGACTTTCTATCTTCTCACTCCTTAGCTGTATCTTGACCTG
>NW_020870536.1:312562-325062 GCF_003789085.1 Penaeus vannamei | reverse complement strand
GGCAGTTGAAAAGATAAAAAAAGGCAGAGATAAAAAAAAGAGAGAGGAAAAAGGAGGAAAGAGACAGAAAGTGATAAGAAAAGAAAGAAGGTGAGAGACAGAAAACAAAGAGGAAGAGAAGGAGACAGAGACAGATAATGAGAAGGATGAAAAGAAGACAAGAGAGACAGAAGAAGAAAACGAAATAGCGAATGAGAAAAAAACAAAATTAGAAAAAATAAGAAAAAGAGAAACAGAAAATTAGAAAAAATAAGAAAAAGAGAAACAGAAAATTAGAAAAAATAAGAAAAAGAGAACAGAAATTAGAAAAAAAAAAAGAGAAACAGAAAATTAGAAAGAAAGAGGGAATCTTGAATGCATAAGGTCCCTCTCCATATGTTTACGGGCACGAGTCTCGACGTTAATGCCCGCGGGACCGACACATCTTCCCTCCCCTCTGCATGTTTACGTTCTCATTACCATATTTCGCCCTCATTCCCCCTCATGGATCCCTCTCATCCCGAACGCGGACTGCGCCCAAAGCTCCATCATTTCTTCAAGTGCACGGAGCGTTCTCGAAGGGGAAACTGCGTATAGAGGAGAGGCGGAGCATTATTCAAACCGCTGGAGGACGTGCTGGATGCGGACGCTTCATAAATCACGGTCGTGCGGCGGCCTGAGGCCTCGGCGACATCTTTATGATCGTGTCCGTATCGTAACGGTGATGTAAATCCAAAACAAGTGTAAGTATGTATATATATTAAAATATATATACATATGTATATAATAATATATATATATAATATATATAATATATATAATTATATATATATATATATATGTATGTATATATATTATATATATACATACATATTATATATATATATATATAATATATATATATATATATATATATATATATTACATATATATATACATAAACGTATACGCGCACGCACACGCGCACACACACGCACGCGCAAGCACGCACGCACCCACACTCACACACACAAAATATACATATATATACATACATATGCATAGATGAATAGATAAATAATAAAGAGAAAGAGAGAGATGCATTTTTTTTTCTTTTAGGTTACTGCATATTTGTAACAGAAAGGTTCAGATCTCCACAGGAGCTGTACGAGTTTTTTTTCAGCTTCTCAGGAGGATCCTGAATATTGGCGTCGAACACTGTGTCATTTTACTCTTCGTCCGAAAACTTTTACATCTTCTCAGAATCGTTTATTTACAGGATCGTGTGACAAGTTTTAGCCAATTTAAATAGTTATTTTTTAAGTATTCGTAATGAGTTTTTGATGAAAGAGATATGAAGTCCCTTGATACTCAGGCTTGGTGGGTCGTGGGGCTTTTACATATGATTTACATATCATGCTTTTTTAATTGTTTGTGTTGTGCTTTTGTGTAGTATTGCTCTTCTTAAGATTTCTTTATTTATTCATTTATTTATTATATATTTGTTTGTTTTATTTATAAGCCACATATTTGACCAACAATCATTCATTGTGTTATTGGTAATATTATTCTTGGTGTTATTATTATTGATAATATAATGGTCATTTGAATTCTGGTAAGCAAAATATATGAGGCATGTTTTGTGTCCAGTGGACTAATTTAAATGAAATGGAATGCTGAGTCAGAGTACACACATTTTTTTGCATATTTTTGTCTCACATATACTTATGATCAGGTGTGTATGTGTATGTATTTAGATACGAATGTTTACTGTACTTCAGTGTGTGTACATTATGTGTACAGAATAAAGGAAAGTACAAAGAGAACTCACCAACACAATTAGTTTTTATCTGCACTATTGGCTCTACGAACGGCAATCTTGTACACACTTAAGAAGCCTGTGAAGGGCAGTAGCCGTAAGCTGTTGATCTTTGTCTTCACTCACGCTACTTTAGACGTAGGGTGCAGATGGGGGAGGGGGAGGGAAGGGGCAGAAAGGGGGAAAGGGAGAGGTGGAGGGTGGAGATGAGAGATTAGGGGAGTAGGAGAAAAGCGTGGAAAGCGAGGGGGGGGGAAAAGAGAGAAAGGGAGAGGGGAGATGGGAGGAAGAGGCAAGGAAATAGAGAGGAAGAGGAAGAGAAAGGGCAAAGAGAAAAGAAAAGGGAGGGAGACGGAAGATGGAGAGGGAGAAGGAGGAGAAAAAGGGGGGAGTACGGAAGGCGAAGCAACGCTTTATCTGACCTTTGTTGAGGTTTGTTTTGCTTCTGGTCCGGGCTGACCTACTTTGATTTTATTGCGTTGCTGCCATGTTGACCGGAGACCCTGCCCCCCTCCCCCTCCCCCCCCCCCACTTATTTATTTGCTTGTTTGTACAGTGTGTGGGCGCGGGATTCGCATTTAGAATTTGTTCGGAAAGTTATTTGGGAATGTAACGATTAATGTTTGTATTTGTTTTCCGGTTGTAGTAGAGTGTTTGTTGGTATTATGAGTTTTTAAAATTGATATAGCTGCGTGACGTGTGTTCACTATGTTTGTAAATGAAGTCAGACATTCTAAAGTATATTCTATATTCCACCGTAGATGGCATCTGATATAGCTCGTATGACAGAAAAAATCTAAAATATCTCAGAACATATTGACCTCAGCCAACTCGCCAACCACGAAGTATATCGCCAAGACGGGGAGAGACTTTCAACAAAGCTGCGTCGGGCGAGAGTTAGTGCAGCGCCTTTTGCCTGTAAGAAGACCGCTGTCACTTCTGGGTGATTCACGCGCCGGGGAATGAATGAAGCGGGCCGTGCGAGTGGAAGCTGGACGTTATCTCAGCTGCGTCCAGCGTTTATGACTCATTTCTTATCCGGGTCGAAGTTATTGGGTGTGACCTTATTTGAGAGGCTGGGGCTCAGGTCAAGGATGGAGGAAGGCAGAAAGGGAATAAGGGGAGGAAGAGAGGGAGAGGAGAGGGAGAGGGAGAGGGAGAGGGAAAGGGAAAAGGTGAGAAAGGACAGATTCTTTCTTATGAGAAGGAGCGAAAGAGACATGTTTAGGTGAAGAAAATGAGACAAGAACGCTTGGGATAAAAGAGAGATGTGGAGCGTAGAGACTTAAGAAAAAAAAGTAGGAAAATACCTTTAAGGAAAGGATTGAATCTGGTTCGTAAACGTTGACAGAGAATGCTTATATATTTTTCCTCTTGAGACAGTTGAGGTTAAAGTTTCAGATCTTTGGAGTTCAATATAGAATGTGATTTTTTTTTTACTATGTTGAATTGACAGTTTCAATGGATATGATAATATCAATTTCGTTTTTGCCCGGATCTGACCTTGTATCTGAAAGGCAACATATTGAGAACACGGCTTCAGTATTTGAGTGAAACTTTCTAGTTCACTTTTGCGTTTTTCTGTGATGCTGCGATTTAATCACATTAAAGTGCAGTTATGTGCAGTTAAAGTATAGTCAAAGGTTCCTTTTTTATCAACTTGAACTCAAAATTTTGAAGAAATTCTTAAGAGACTCGAATATATGACAAGAGAGAGAAAGAGTGAGTGAACGAAGGAGGGAGGAAGGGAATAAGGGAGAAGGAAAATGAGAAAGGGAGGGAGGGAGTGAGCAAACAAGAATCGCAAACAGAGATATAGAGAAAGAGACAGAGATGAGACGCAGAGATACGAAAAGACAAAGAATGATAGACAAACAGACAGAAAAAAAAGAAAAACAAGTGGGAAGAGACAAAGATATTAATAGATTTCAAAAAGTTGAATATGACTCGAAGGACCCCGAAGACTGGATAAAACGAGTACGTCGTGGAAGATCCTACGCACCAACCCTCTTCTGCGTCTCGTCCCGGTCCAGGTGGTCGCTCTCGGGCCTCTTCTTCGGGCTCCTGTGGTATGCGGCCTTATTACATCACAGCAGAACCTACGTCTTCTTTTGGGGTTAATTATGGCTTTGTTTTTCCTCTAGGTTTTGCTTGATAGACTGGGCTTTTGAGAGAGATCTTTTGTTTATTTATGGTAAAGGATGATGTTCTTTTTTATCTGCCTTTCTTGTTCTTGTTCTTTTTATCTTCTTTTTTTTGTTCTTATCATCACCCTTTTCTTTCTTCTTCTTCTTCTGCTCCTTTGCGAAGGTAGGAAACAGTCGAGAGAAACAGTTTTATTTACCTGTAAGTGTGGGTCCAGATGACCATGTATTTGTGACTGGTATTTCCTTTATATCCCTTGGAAGGTCGAGTTTTATAGGCCGGCAATTATTTCGCGTAGATGTAACATTATTTTCTTTCTTCCTCTTCGGTGTAAATTTCGTTGTGGTTTGAGTTTTATTCTGTGATGAAATAGTGAGTGTGATTTCAGTGTGTGAGTTTGTATGTCGATATAGAAGGTAAGAAGTTATCTGTATTGCCTATTTTGAAGAGGGAGGGAAGGCGAGATAGTGAGGAGTGAGGGTGAGAGTAAAGGTGAGGGTGAGGGTGAGAGTGAGAGCAAGGGTAAGAGCAAGAATAAGAGTAAGAATAAGAGAAAGAGATAGATAGATAGAGAGAGAGAAAAAATAGGGGTAGTTTGATTTTTAAAAATGTACTTATACTTAAGTAAACAAGAAAAGGCATTAACGAAACAAGAGGTAATACAATCACAAGAATCAAATCAAACAGAATTATAAATCTGAGAATGAAAAAGAGGAAAAGTAGAAAAAAAAATGTATAAAAGAAGAGAGAATAAAAAAGTAACCAAGAAAGAGGAAGAAGAAGATAAAAGCAGACGAGAATGGCTCGTACACATAAACAAAAGAGAGACAATGCACCAAGGAAGCAACTACGTGGTAAAAGGTGCGTAGTTGGCAGGCTTTTGTTTAGAAATGACGCAGCTTTTTTTAAAGATTTTTTTTTTTAGTTTTTAGTTTTTTCAGTTTTTTTTCTTTTTCTTTTTTTAACATTGTCCTAAGGCTGGTTTTAGTTGCAATATTCTTCAGTTGTGCTAGGTCATTCCTTTTTTTTTAAGCGATCATTACACATACCTTGTCGTCTCGATGTTACTTGGTGGGTATGGTGTTTATTTTTATCTTTATTTTCTTATTTATTTACTTTTCTCTCGAGATGTTTACGCCTTTGCATTGTATTTTTATTTGGATTTTTTAGTTCCTTCGCCTTCTCTGTGATATTTGTTCTGTACGGTAATTATGTAAAATCGGGTTTTTCTTCAAAAAATTTATTTTCAGATTTTTTCCTACTTTTTTTTAGGAGGATTGTCCAAGGTTTTTTTTTTTTCTTTTCATAGGAAAACTTGAACGCATGATTATGTTAAAAGAAAAAAAAAAAATAAATGAGGTGACACGGGATACGTATTCATACTTGTATAATCGAAATTAATAGGCCTTTCTATAGGTCGTATTTGTGGCTCGTGAATTGCTCCTCCCACTCCCTCCCCCCTCCCCCTCCCACGCGCCCCTAAATACGACCGCAACGCGTGCGGGATTTAGTGCCCCCCTCGCCCCCCCTCGCCTGAAACCCCCCACCCGCTTCCACGCTCCCTCGCCTTCGCTCATGTCTGTAAATTTTCCTGCACATCTCCCCCTTTATTCCCTCTTCCCTTCCCTTCCCTTTCCATTTCTCGCTTCTCTTCCCTTCCCTTCTCCTCTTCTTCCCTTTCCCCTTCCCTCCCATCCTTTCGCTTTCCCTTCCCTTCCCTTCCCTTCCCTTCCCTCCCTTCCCTTCCCTTCCTTCATCCCATCCCATCTTACCCCCCCCTCCCCCCACTAAACTACAGGACAAAAGTCAAGTTGGTGTGAAAACGCATTACGGTCGTTTCTCGTTTTCTTGTATTTTTCCTTTCCATTTTCCCTTATTTTATCTTCTTTTTTCTCTCTCTTTCTCCTTCGCGCGTGGAGGTTATTGGTATCACGTTGCCTTTGAGATAATTGTACGTTCGGCGTAAATGTGAAAATGTCGATTAGAGTTTTTTTTTTCTCTCTCTCCCAGCGCTGTAAAACTTCTTTATTTCTTTTTCGACACCTCGCTACAATAAAGTTCTTGTTTCTATTGTGTTTATGTGACGTGGTCATTAAGGGCCGCATTATGCTCTTTCTCATATCAGAGAGTTTGAGAGTGTTAGGAAGGAAGAAGGGAAGAAGGGAGGGAAGGAGGGAGGCAGGGAAAAACTGAAAAGGCGGGAGAGTAGGAGTGAGATGAGTTATAGAATGAGCGAAATAGAGACTGGAAGGGATAAAAAATAGGGGAGATAGAGAGCGAGAAAGATAAAGAGAGAGATGGCAAGAGAAGTTAGGAGGGAGGAATAAGAAGAGAGAGAAGAGAACATAGAAGAGAGAACAGAGGAGAGAGAATAGAGAAAAGAGAAATAAAAAGAGAATGGAGAGGAGGAAAGAGAGGAGAGAGGAGAGGGGAGAGAAGAGAGGAGAGAGAGGAGAGAGGATAAGAGAGAGAGGAGAGAGAGAAGAGAGGAGAAAGAGAGAGAGGAGAGGAGAAGAGAGAGAGAAAGAGAAGAGAAGAGAAGAAAGAGAGAGAGAGAGAGAGAGGAGAAAGGAGAGAGAGAGAGAGAGAGAAGAGAGAGAGAAGAAAGAGAGATTTCCATGTCTTACATTTTCCTTGTACTTCCTCCCTTTCTCTTTCCCTTCCTTCATATCCCCATACCTTCCCTACCCCCCCCCCCAGCCCCCCCCTTCACCGGACGCAAGCCATCGATCCGCAAATTCGAACCGTGAAAAAAGGAAGGAGGTCGAAGCCACAGTGTTTCCGAGAGAAGCGAAGGTCGAGAGAATGAAAAGTGTTCGACGCGACAAAATTTCTTGATCACTTCCGCTTGTTTTTTTTTTTCCTCGAGGAGTTGCGACTCTCCGACGAAAAAGTGGAAAATGGATAAAGAAAAAAAATGTAAAGAGAGAGAGAGAGAGACAGAGACAAAAGAAAAAAACGTTGTTGTACTTCGGAGATTCAAAATGCATGGGGAATTTACATGGAACGTTTTGAGAGAATTCGATTTTTCTTTTTTTTTTCGTTGTGTTCTTTTATTATTATTAATTATGGAAAAGAAATTAATTGTTTTATTTTATGAAACCTTTTGATGAAAATATAGAGCGAAATACGAAGATACAAGCAAACCAACCAATAAAAGGAGAAAGCACGAAGCAGATTATTGTCGTTCTCGAAATCCGGCTGACCATTTAACAGATTTACGACCGTCGTTTAGCCCGGAGGCAAAACAGAACGACAAGAAGGTGATTTGCTAGATTTACATGAAGGTAAAATAGGACATGATGTTCACATGAGCTGGAGTTACCCATAGCGTGTTATTTGAACTCAGATGGCAGGCAGTCCTCAAATCTGAGATATTGATACTTTGATCTATTTAGTACCCTGCTGAGGTTGCCGGTGCCCCGTTATTATAGGTAACTACATCTCGTGCAAATCATTACAAAAACTATGTTAGCAAACTTATATGATTTCTTTCGTATATTTATGTGGATATTGATTATGATTGGTATATTCATGTGGATGCTGATTATATTTTTTTTCTTTCTTTTCTCCTACAGGTAAGACGTAGATCCTGGCTGGCGCAGTAGCCGCTGAGGGCGATGTGAGTAAAATATGAGAGGCTGGAGCTGGTCTTATTGCATCAGTGTAATTTACGGGAGGGCCGTGCGTGGTAATTCGCCTCTGACGCCCGCGCATGTTGGGCTACTGGCTGGAATGTAGAGGGAGAGGGGAAGGGGGAAGGAAGGAGAAGGAGAAGGAAGGGGAGGAGAGGAAGGAAAAGGAAGAGGAAGAGGGAGAGGGGAGGAGAGGAAGAGGGAAGGAATAGGAATGAAGAGGGAGAGGGAGGGAGGAGAAGAGAAGGGAGATGAAAAGGGAAGGGAAGGGAAGGAAGGAAGGGAAGGGAGGGAAGGAAAGCGAAGGATGAAAGGGAAAGAGAGGAAGAGAAGTGAAGACCAATGTGATAAAGCAGGTAATCGGAACGAGGGAGAATAGAAGAGGGATGTGATAAGACAGTAATAAGAAGAGAAAGGAAGGTACAAGAAGTGACTGTTATTGGGGAGGGTATAGTAGGGTGACAAGGGGGGAAGGGAAGAAGGGTCCCAAAGGAGGGAAGAGTAAAGTGGGGGGACAAGGAAGGGAACGGAGAAGGGATGAATAAGGGGGGCGAAGTAGAGGGGGTTCCTAAGGAGGGAAGACTAAAGTAGGATGACAAAGAAGGGGACGGTAGAAGGGGAATGAAAGGGGGGGGTAGAGGGGGGGTACCTAAGGAGAGAAGAATAAAGTGGGGAGACAAAGAAGGGAATGGTAGAAGGGATGAATAAAGGGGGGTGGGGTGGGAGAGAGGGGGTACCTAAGGAGGGGAAAAGTAGAGGGAGGGGGTGACTAGGGAGGGAAGTCACAGGAGGTTCTGGGGTGGTCGTGAGTGTCCAACCGTTTCCTTGCGTCACGGTCTTTTTTATGTTTTCAGGGAAATGTTTTGACTTCATGGATTTGTGGTTTTACCGCCATGCCGAGTACTTGTAGTCAGCCGCGGTCGTGTCCGATAAATAATTCGGATTGAGAGGAACATGAGGTTTCCACCATGTTGTTGCAGTGGATTTTTGTATAAATAATGAATACATAGAAAAAGAGATAATAATGTAATAGGTTATACACAAAAGTCAAGGCGACAGAATATTTTATTCACCCTGATTTCAACGCATTGTACTACATTCAAAAGACGATAAAATTTTCGAATTTGGGGAAATCTTCTATGTGATGCCATTTACTCGCGGTTTTAGCGTCTTGACAACAGGATGCGGACGATGCCAGCGGACAGGATATTGGGACGCAATCGGGTTTATGGCGCGCTGGTTCGGGAGGGGGTGTAAATGGTTTCCTCTGCGTGAAGTAATTCCCAAGGCACCAATTTAGTTAATTTCGTTTGTTTGATGATCGAAGAGACAGCTGAGAATGTCGGTGGATTCAGACTGCGTTCAGTTACTCAGCTTTTCGTGTTTGGATTTGTTGTATTTCTTGCTTCGTGGTGCGATGTCGTTCACTCCCCTTCGTGCCATTCAGTAAATATTAAATACTAAAACCTTTATTATAATGTCTCTGATCCGCTCATCCAGCCAAGGAGTCAGCCAGCCAGCTAAGCTACTAACCAACCAACCAACTAACAAACCAGCACGTAACCGACCAACCAACCAGAGCAAGGAACAAAAATAATGAAAATGGACGTTATTTGTCGGGCGCACAATAGCCTACCTTGGCGTCGTCCTCCTAAGTTGCAAGGAGTCACGGTGGTCACAGCAAGAGGCGTGACTCCTTTATCTCGAGATAATAACACGTTAATAACACGTCTCGTTGCTGCTGGCTCTTCGAGGACCGGCTCTTGACATCGTGTCGGGTTCCAGCTATCTCTGTTATCGCCGGGTGTAACTCTTGTAAGCGTTAATGATATCTTGCTGTTAGTGTTATTTGTGTAGTCTTAGTGTCATTGTCATCCATGTTCTTTTATCTCGGTCGTGGCGTGCAATATAAATTCTTGGACGAGAAAGGAGGCACACACATATATATATATATATATATATATATATATATATATATATATATATATATATATATATATATATATATATATATATATATATATATATATATATATATATATATATATACATATATATATATATATATATATATATATATATACATACACACAACATATACAAATACGCACACACACACACACACGCAGATAGATAGATATATATTATATATATATACATATATAATATACATATTATACATATTATATATATATATATATATATATATATATTATATATATATATATATATATATAATTATATATATATATATATATATATATATATATATATATATATATATATATATAATATATATATATATATATATAATATATATAATATGTATAATACAGCTGATCATTTTATATCCGGTTAGTCCTTGTCTGCCTGACTGGGCGTGTCTCAGAATATAATGCGCTCTTGATTTTTTCTTTATTTGTATTAATAAACTGAAATGCCCAGTCTTATTCTTGTGTTTTTGCTGATAAAATATACACAACGCCAGTAATAATGGAGAAAAACAAGCACAAAAGGAGGAAGGCCTGCTTGCGGTCATGACAAGCTAAGTAGACTTCGTGATGTAGTGACGTGATTAAGATGATTATATTAGAGCAGTCGTGTTCCCACGCTCGACATTGTGTGACCACGAGATTCTGGCCTTTACGAAAGAAGGGAATACGGATCGGAATACAATGCTGCCGAAATAAGGCACCGGTGCACGGCGTCCTCCCTCCGCTGCAGCCTTGGCGAAGAAAGCCATGTATCTACACCTTAAACTTGTTCTGGAATCCGAGCTGGAAAACCCAATAGTCCAGCATCACCTTTTTTCAGACACGGACTCGCTGAAGCATTGCTATCGCGCAGAGGGAGGGACGGCTTCAGAGCGGAAAGTCTGAATTCGCTGAAGCAAATGGGAGGGGAGAGAGGGAAGGATAGATGGAGAGGGATGATGCGGGGGAATGGGAAAGAGGGAGGGGAGAGGGTGGATGGAAGGGCCACGATAGACGGAAAGGGGGGAAAGGAAGAAGGAGAAGGGAGAGGAGGAAGGTTTGAATAGAGAAGGGAAACTGATGATTTCATATTATCTTCTCTTCTTGTTCTGTTCACCGTATTTATTATTTACGTGATTTCCATAGAGTATTATAGATGATAGCTGTAATTTTATATATTCTTGGCTTCTCTCTAAGATGGACTTTAGGTGAAGCACCAGCCTTCTTACCTAAAGAAACAAAATACAAGCTGATTTTAGATATCGAAACTATCATCTAATGATTATATTGTAATGACAGGTAATCATACCCGCAGAGGAATCTATTTTCATCTCTACGCCAGATGTGCCGTAGAACCATTACTGTGGGCAAAAAGCGGGAGTTTCCCCGTCGACGCCAAGAGTGTCCTTGTTCTTTTTATGTGCATTGGAGTATACTGAGTTAACACTGGCGGGGTTCGCAGCGGGAGCGAGAGGCCGGGAAGGAATGCGAATTCTGTTTAGAACCGTGATTTGATTCTTTTTCTTAGGATTGTTACAAGAGACAGTGAATCGGTTGAAATTGTGGGCAATTAGAGAAGAGCGATAAGAGATAAAGGGAGATTGAAGTGTTATATAATAGTTACAAGAAGATTAGTTTTATGAAAGGAATTAGAAAAGATATATGTGTTTAAAACGTCAGCTGTTCATTTATTTCGCATGTGTCCGTGTCCTCAAATGCAATTATTTAACCCCGACCGGATGTGAGAATATTTAGGTAATCAACTTTAGCCCTGACTTTTTACGACTTAAAAGATGGATTTTTTCTTGTGCAATCATCTGTGATTACTGAGGATACCTAATATCTAAATCAGTGTCAGAAATAAAAACATAAATATAGTGATTTAATGCGTTCATAACAATACGCAAAAAGATATTTTTTTAGAGATACAAAATTGCAGTTGTAGTCAAACGTCGGAATGATACATATCAACTAGAATTTATAACTGGGTGGACCAGGCGAAACGTTCAGGCTTGACAGGAACAGTTTTTTTTTAATTTTATTTTGCTGACCAGTCATGATGAGTAAAGCCGTTAGTTAGTTCTTCAATATAATTTCCATTTCCTTTGAAGGTGATGCCATGGCCTTCAGTGTACCAAGAATTCCCTTTTTCTTCCTTCCTAAAGGCCGTCTGACGATAGTCGCACCAACCAGGTCTAGGCCTTCGGTAGATGACACAGGCGATGTATTCTTTGTCAGAGGGTCTGTGAATCGACTTATAAACACCACCCTGCCTGATTCAGAAAAAAAATCACTCGTATTTTTCACCTGTATTAATTTGAAGCTAAATTCTAAGTGGCAAACACCCACCGGCTATCAGAGGTCATCCCAGACAACAAAGGAAGAGCCAGAACGAACAGGCAAATACGCCTAGCCCGACGGCGCCTCGCACTCCGTTTACGCTGCGTGACCAAGGGCGTGTGACTGCAAGACGCCGCCAGTCTTACGCTCGGTAACGATGACGAAGCAAGTCCCACGTTCAGAGCATCACCTTCGCCACGACGTTCGTCTTTAAGGTCACCTCAAGCGCCGTCTGGAGGGAGTCAACGCCCTCACACGACAACTGTGACGCCACCCGCTGTCGTCCTGCTGGCGGAGGCGACGGCGGAAAGGTCAGCGTCATCTCACGCGGCTGCTGTTTTGACTGACGGCCGAAAGGTCAGCGTCGCCCCGCGCTGCTCTCGAACCTGTCGTGGCTTGTTGCTTTCCTTGGCTTGCTACGGGCGCGAGGTAAAAGCTGCCGCGACGCCCGCTTAGGCCTCGGTGTACGCCCTCTGTTCATGCGGTGCGGGCGCCTCCATGTTGACGTTTCGCTGCGGGTCGTATGTGTGGCAGTAATGAGGGTGAAGGGTGTGTATGTGTGACAGTATGGGTATGTTGTATATATATATATATATATATATATATATATATAATATATATATATATTAT
>NW_020870536.1:300062-310062 GCF_003789085.1 Penaeus vannamei | reverse complement strand
CCTCCCCTCAGTGCAGGGAGTTTGTCTGTGTCCTTTTGGGATCTGTGCTGAGGAAGAGGTACATCTGCTGAGTCACCTGTTCCTTAATTTTTTTTTTTATTCTTTTTTTTTTTTCGTTTTTTTTTGGATGGGGGGGGGGGGGGGGGGCTCATTATCTATAGTTTATCGCTCTTTTGTTAATGAGTTCTCTCTCTTCTAAAGTCTCGTTATTATGATAATGAGTTTTTTTTTTCCTGTGCATGACGGCCGTGCATGAAACAGCCTTGTGTGTCTGTCGCTCAAACAGCACGTATAAGTATGTATCTGGCCTATATTCCGGACTGAAATTACGATTAGTTTCACCGTGGAACAGATGGTATTTAGAGTAAGTTTCGCCACAAGTGAGCGGGAGATGGCCTATCAGCTGACAAAAGAAAAAAACTCTAAAAAAAAAGAAGGAAAAAAAGAGAAGATTGATTTTTTTTTAAAGACACGTTCGCATTAAACCAGTCTTTCAGTTGATTAAAGTTGTGTAAAGGTCTGAATGCAGATTTTATAGTCGTGAGATCAAGTTACTTAAGAGGCAAACCCTTCCGCATTGGCTGGAAAAGTTAAAGTATAAGGAATGGTGCGTTTTGTGTTTGTTTGTTTTTCTTTTCTTTTCTTTTGGTCAGGTATATGTTGACTTATGAAACGGACTAATCTTATGTGATGAGATATTGTTTGATATATTGTTGTATAAATTGTACATTAGGATTACAGTCTACATTAATTTTTTGCAGACGATATGTATTTTCGCCGTTTGTATTAGTATGTATACCTCCAACCTTCTATTTATTTGCATATGCGGAGAGCACGTAGGTAAAGTAAAATTAAAATTCTACCCAACTCCCAGTCAGATTATAAAAAAGTAAAAACATCCCACGTTGTTATCGTTCAGATCTCAAGAAAGGACTTGTCTAAGCCACTTTCCCTTTTTCCTAAACGAATAAACAGATAAAAAGGGAAAGAGTGGAAATGCCTGTCACATACCATAGAGATGTCCGGCGACGCCAGCCACGCATTCTGACGCGGGCTGCCCTCTGCCCTTTGTCACGCGTGTCTGCTGCCGGCCACAGATAGACAGACACTGGTCTCGGTGGACGGGAAGCATGGAACACGCTCTTAGATGGGCCCGGGCCACGTTCTCGAAATCCGCCCCACCCCCCTCCCCGCGCCCCACCCCACCTCGACTCATCTTCGTGCGCCAACCATGGCAACTTTCACACACACACACACCAAACGCACTCACCGACTCATCCCACACGCACACCACATCGTCGACCTCCCCACTCCAATGAACACCACATACCCATACACCTTACCACGGCGTACTATCACTCCAAACTGGCACACGCACCGCACTCCACTCACAACACACACAAACACACAACACATCACTGACACACCATCACACACACACCATCACTCATCGCATACGTTTACGTGCTAATTGCCTCTACGTTACAAGTTAACGATTATACGCTCCCCTCAACACCTCAGAATATCAAAAATCAATATTACCGCAATACATACAGACCATTCACACCTCCAAGATGAAATACAGACCCGCCGCTCCAAGCAACTGTTCCCTCAATAGACAGATCTCAAATTGGATCTCAACACGAAGACTTTTTTCATGCAGCAACACTATACAGCAACACCGAAGCCTGAAACAACACCCAAAACAAGCAGCCCCAACCCACCCCCGAAAGCAACATAAACAAAATGACTTGACTTAGCGAAAAACAACAAAATCCTTTAGACAACACAGCGCAGCCAGTACCCAAATAACATCTGCAGCGACAACATTAACGAAAGGATACCACACCCCAAAATATATCCACAGAAAAATTAATTCCCGCCACACTACGCAGAATCGATAACCCAACTCCGGCAGAAAACAGCCATAACATTTTCAACCCCAAAATAAAAACGACAGAAGACAAAAACTCGCCTCTCGCTCCGACCCCCCTACTCTCAAACTCATTTTAACCAACACCACATAACACAAGACCACCACCAAAAAACCACAAAACCACCAAATACCCCTCCTCACATCAAACCCCTACTCAATAAGAGCAATCACACACCAACAAGGAAACACCACCCCCCCCGCCATACATTACCATATTTAAAACTCAAGATTCTAACTATCCCCAGCACAACCAGGAACGAATGACTCCTCGCCAGCCCCCTGTTAAATCTGATACACACGAGGAACAATAAACCCCCCCCCCTACCCCCCCCCACCCCCCGACGCAAAGTCAAACAAAAAAAAGCAAAAAAAATGCCGACCGCAGTGGCAACCCCCGAACACCCACCCACCAACAAAAGAACCAACTCCCAACCGCCTCCTTACGGCCCCCAACTCCTTCTAGCCATACTAATGAACATCGCCGATACGACAGTTTAGCAATAGATTCATCCAAAGAAAACCCAAGGAACCCCACGCGCAAAAAACGAAAAAAAAAGAAAAACACAAAAAACAACTACATAACAGGAACACTAAATACAACACCAAACTAAAAAATCGAACACCACCTCGCTGAAGGACGCGCTTGTTTCACTCCGCACTCACCTCACCACCACCACACCACCACCACCACCACCACCACCACCACCACCACCCACACCACCACCACCACCAACCTGACCATACTGAACACTAACCACTCACCACACCAACCAACACCACACCCACTACTCACACACCAGCCATCTACCATCCACCACGACCACCCCCCACACCACCACTCTACACCACACACCACCTCACAGACCATCACCCTGACCACCTAACCAACCAACCACCACACCAAATGCAACTCAACCAAACAACACAACACAACAAAAAGTCTACACAACACCCATAGCATAACAAACCACACACATCTAGACAACACACTCACACACCATACACACACACCACACACACACAACACACACACATCAGGGAAAAAAAAAAGATAATAAAATGATATGAAACATTCAATACGCAAACCCACACAAAAACACGTAGAAAACTTCGCGCCTGGCATCACACCATGAATCAAAAAAAGAAAAAAAATAATCGTTTGGCAATTAAATAAAAGAAAAACACAAACTAAAATATATAGTAGTGTGTGTGCAACAAACACACAAACAAACAACACACAAAAAAAAATAGAATGAGACATCATGATCATTAGGTATAGTAATGTTATAATCAAATCACATGTCATGCAAACGACACATATGAGATAATAATGTAAAATATTTATATTATGATCTGTATTATCTGCCGTGTCTATGGTCTCTCTCTTCTCTCTCTCTCTCTCTCCCTCTCTCATTCTCTCATCTCTCTCTCTCTCTCTCTCTCTCTCTCTCTCTTCTCTCTCTTTGTCTCTCTCTTTTCTCTCTATCTCTCTCTCTCTCTCTCTCTCTCTCATTCTCTATAGTTAATATATATTATATATATATATAACACATATACACACACACATCAACACCACACACACACACTATCAAACACATCAACACTATACATCACATCACATCATCATCACAATAAAAATGTAAATTAGTATAGATATGAAAAATATATAATAATGTATCATATCATTAAAAATTTGATTTTACATATCTAACTCTCTACTCTTACTCTCAGTGTGATTACACTGTCTACTCGTGTCTCTCTGTCTGTAAATGCTACTACATCAACTACTCTACTCCATACATCTCTCATACCTTCATCTTCTCATCTCTCTCTCATCTCTCTAATATATAAGTATATATAATATATTATATATATATATATTATATATTAATATATTATATATATATATTATATATAATATACATATATATCATATACATATTCATGCTTGTAGCAGATATGCAGGCTCTGTTACACAAGCTGATGGAGAGCAGCTGATATTTCGAATGGAGCTTCGGGCCTTTTCGCTTCTCTGTGCCAGCCTAAATCTAGCGGCGAGCGCCCCTTATCTCGGGGTCGGGAGGTGGCTGCCAAACTAGATATTCGGGTTTGCACCAAGATGAATTCCGAGTGAGGTTAAAGTAAGGCTTCTGCGGTTTCTGCTCCCTTTTCAATTATGTTTTTATCATGTGGAATGTGATGTAGGTGACAGCGAGGTTTACGTGATATGTTGCAAAGATATGGACGTGGCTTTGTTAGTGAGAGGTACATTTTTTTTTTAACCAAACGACATTCTAAAGTAGCGATGCATTCATTTCTTTTGCCTTTCCCTTCCTCTCCAGATCACAGGAGATATAAGGTTATCCTCATTAAAATCCCTCATTCACGTTCCTCCTTTCATGGGCACCGGACTGCACATTCTCTCCCGGGGATTTGCATCTGAGCGGACTCGTACGCGGTATGAATTCCGATTTCATTAAGTGGTGCGTTTTCACTCGGTATATTAGGAAAGGTGTCAAGGTTGAGGAGAGGAGGGTCTCGGCGGGCGTGGGAGGGGCGTGATGGGAGATGAGAGAGATGGAGGGATGGGAAGGAGGAGAAGGGGATGGGCGGGGTGGGGAGAGATGAGGAGCGAAGGATGAAGGTGGGGGGGTGGGAGATGAGGAGGGAAGGGGATGTGCGGGGTTGAGGTGGGGGGGGAGATGCAGGAGGGAAGGGGAGACGGTGGGGATAGGAGATGAAGGGGAGGGAAGATGGAGAAGGGGCGGAAAGGTAGGAGGCATGAGAGGAGAGAAAGAGTGGGGGTAGGAAGTGAATGTGGGGGTGTGTTGGAGCGAGCTGGAGGGCATGCCGGAGTAGGAAGAGGCTGGGTATACTTACTCTTCTGGGCGCCGCGTGCTTCGGGTAGTTTACGCCGGGTAATGAGAGGTTGGCAAGCAGGTGAATATTAACCTTAAAATGGCGAGCTACCATTAAGTGGAAAATGTAGCTTCAGTAGCAGTGTCTGGGATAATTTGTGTTAACACGATGTCGTATCATTTCCTAAAATTATTGGTATTATTCAGCAGGGTATTTTTATCCGTAAAATATGCCAGATCTGATCATGCCGATAAAATGACCACGTCCACCTTGCCGCAAGCAAAGTTCAGCTTCACTTGGCGTAAAAAACCTCAAGTTCATTCGCTTTGACCTTACCGTTCAGTCGGAGTGCCTTACCGAAAACACAGGGGAAAAAATCCAAGGCACCTTTCACCTCATGCAAGCAACACATGCAACACAAGCAAGGTCTGGACCGCCCGAGCACCGTGCATGCGTGCGTACAAGGCGTGCCTGGGATTCCTGCAGGGACCCAGGAAGTATTACTAATATTTCAAGTTCACTGACACAACGAACAATGGTGTCATCAAGGTCACGTTGCTCAGCACCTCCACAATGGCCGCCCGGCAGAAGGAAGGGGAGGCAGAGAGAGAAAAAAGAGCGTTTTGTTTGCGTTTCTTTACTTCCTTGTGTCTCCTGGTTGCTGGGTAGGCAACGTGACTGCCCCCGAGACACACAATAATGTTCGGTATTTTTTTCGTTATCCTTTTCTTTTTCCCCCCTTTTTTTACCTCTCTCTCTCTCTCTCTCTCTCTCTCTCTCTCTCTCTCTCTCTCTCTCTCTCTCTTCTCTCTCTCTCTCACTCTCCTCTCTCTCCTCTCTCCTCTCTCTCCTTCTCTATCTTTCTCTTTACAGGAAGGTCGGCAACATAATGCGAAGGCGCCGGGTCTTTTTTTTTTCTTTTCTTCCTCGATCTTTTATTCTTCATATCGCGATGAAGCCTGACTCTTGTTCTCGGCTTTTGTTGCTTTTTAGGGGCCGAGGAGGACTAAATACCCAAAAAGAAAGAAAGAGTGCAAGCTTTTTCATGGCTATAAGAAGCAGCCAAGTACCATCGTTTCACGCCAGGTTCTTTGCAAAGAGAATAATGCGAGGTTTATTCCCGGGTCGTAAATCTTTTGTAAATAATATAGGTATTATAGGGTTGTATGTTTATATTTTCTTTTTTATTTATTTTTATTTCTCTTCCTAACCGGTTTCCTGTACATTTTAAAGGCAGGTTAAGTCGCGTATTTTACAGTCTTTTTTATGGTCTTATGATAGAATGAAAAAGAAGTAGATAATGGAGGAGCTAGGGAGTGAGGGAAGGAAAAGAACTGACCGATAGAGGTATGAGGAGACGTGAAGAGAAAGAAGGAGATAACTTTTGTATGAATTTATAATATTGCTTCACAATTGACAATGGCCTCTCCTTGACATGTGAACACTCGACTCTGTAAACTCTCATTGTATCTAAATAACTACTGTGTGCAGGAAATGGCGGATACCCCCCCCGCTTCACCATCCAACTCCCGGCGCCCCCGCCGCGAAAGCTTGCACACAGCGCCTCAGACGCAGACTCTGCACGCAGCCCCCCGACGAACGCTACCAGAACTCAGCACCACACAGCAAGAGAGGCATCGCAGCAGCTGAGACTTGTGAGGACTCGAGACTGAGAGTGAGCTGTTGGTGTGAGCTGTGGAGTGTCGATGTGAGTGAGTCGCAGTCGAAGTTGAGAGAGATGAGCGAGTTCCCCCCCACCACCGCACCACCCAACCCCTACTACTACCATCCCATATCCCTAATAAATAACCCTTCCTATACCTTCACTACCATAACTCCCCATAAAATACTCCCATACCCTTCACCCCCTCGTAACTCCCGCCTCTATACTATCTCAATACTCTACTATACACACCTCCTATACTCTGCTATGCCCCCACACTATAATATATATATTAATAAATATATATTATACTACCTCATCACTACTATCCTCTCCTCACTCTATATAATATATTATATGATGCCTCCCCCCCCCCCCCCCCACCCCCCGCCCGCCACCTGACTGCTCGTGTGTGTTGCTGCTCGTCTCGCTCGCCCTCCCCCCCCCCCCCCCACCCCCCCCCCCCCCCCCCCACCCACACCCCCCAACAAAACACCAAACCAACAATCCCAACCCTGTGTGTGTGCTTCGTGTGTTGTCGCTATCCCCCCCCACACACCCCCCCCCCCAAACTCGCTGCTGGACCTCCTACTATATAAACCTCTAATACCTATAATCCCCTATATATTTATTACTATACTCTACACCCTCTCATATATATATCTTATACCACCTATATATACTGACCCTGTGTGTAGATGTGCTTGTGTGTGTCGCTGTTGTGTGTGTGTGTTGTGTGCCTCATATATATATATATATATCAACGTCACTCTCTCCTATATACTACTATACTCACTATATAATCCTACTATGTATATAACAACTTCTACCACTTACTACTCCAAAGCATATACTATATAATATAATACACTACTTAATTAAATATAAACCATACATAACCCATATATATATATATAAGAATACAACCTAATATAAATTACACACCCACTAAAGAAAAAAATCACTATACGATATAAAACACATAGCATATAATTACTATCACCATCCATACGTATCACTATTGCTCCCCCTATCATACTCTCGTATACCTATATATATGCTTCTCACCTCCCTACCTACAAAAAAACTAAAAAATATATGTAAGTATCGCACCCAATCACCTATATCGCTACTACTATATGTACTATCATCTATCTATGTATATATATGCCCTATACCTTACATCCACTCTACACTTAGTAACCATCCTATAACCTATACCTATATACCCCTCTAATCAACTACACCTACACACACTATAGAGAGGAGAGAGAGAGAGAGAGATAGAGGTGAGAGAGAGAGAGATATGAGAGAGGAGAGGAGGAGAGGAGAGAAGACAGACAGACGACAGAAGAGACAGACAGAGAGACAGAGAGAGAGAGACAGACAGAGAGACAGAGAGAGACAAAGAGAGAAGCGAGAGAGAGCGAGAGAGCGAGAGAGAGAGGGGAGGGAGGGAGAAGGAGTGAGAGTATTAAGGAAAAACAGACAAACGGCAGGAGAGAGCGCCTTGCCGAGAGCACAGCTACACCCCAAAGCAAAAAAGGAAAACACACACATCTTAACCATCTTTATTCGAGTCCTAAATTTACTAAGACGCTCTTCACACCTCCTTACGCCGATCTGCTCACCCGGGCACCGCCTCCGACCTCTTCGAAACCCCAAACCGCGTAGGGCACGACCTGCATCACCTCCTAAACCTCCTAAATCCTGCGAAATCCCCCCCGCAGGATGGAGCCTATCTCACGGAGCCATCGCCTGTGATTAAATATAAATCGCGCAAGTTACGTGTTCCGCCGAGATAATGGCCCTTGATGAGAGGCTCGTGCAGGGAATCGGAGGAAGGGTACGGGTGGGGAGGGGGGGGGGGGGCGATGTTGCAGGTGAAGCATAGTTGTTGACTTTGCTGAGTTTAGGGGAGTTTTGGCGTGGTTTTAGCACTTGTTTTGAGTTCGTAGTTGATTTGGCTTCGTGGTTGACTAGCTTTTTGACTTGGCGAGCTGACTTGACTTGGTATATGACGCGGTGGTTAACATGACTTAAATATTTTTCTTAGATGAACTGACAGTATCTGACTAGCTATGACTGACATAGTATCTGACCTAGCTTATGACTATGTATTGACCTGAACATAGTATCTGACCTAGCTTATGACTAACATAGTATCTGACTGACTGACTTAATGGTATCTGATTATGACTGAACATAGTATCTGAGCCTAACTTATGACTACCACATAGTATCTGTGACTAACTGAGCTGAACTCTGTATGACTGAACATCCTCTGAGTATCTGTAGCTTATGACTGAACATAGTATCTGATAGTGAACCTGACCTAGCTTATGACTGAACATAGTATCTGACCTAGCTTATGGCTGAACATAGTATCTGCTACAGTGGTTGACGACTTGCACGTGACTTGACTTCGAGGCGGTAGAAGGCGTTGAATGGGGCTCGTGACGTGGGCGGTGACGGGCGTTTGTTGTCTCTCTGCCCGGCTGTTGGTGAGGAGGTCGTTACTGTTGGCACTTCACGGGCTGTTTGATTCTGTCAGGACGTCTAGCTGAAGGGAAAAGTGTACGCGTGTGTGTGTTTACTTGCGTCTGTTGTATGTTTGTTTGTGAGTGCGTTGGTTGGTTTGTGTATTATGTGTGTTTGGATGGTAAACATTCTTACGTTGTGGATAAGATTGCGTTAAAAAACATGCTGCACATCGTTTATGGAAATTATTATTGTTGTTTTTTATGTTTCTTTTTTTGGAACGATTTAGCTTTCTTTTCATGAATGTGTATAGCATATGTCTATGGCAATCGCTTGTGCTTTTGTATATCTTCGATAATGATAATGAACTTTGAACATGCCGATAATGACAACAAAGAACACCGCTACTTATCATTTTAAGAATTGATATTAGAATAATATAAATCCATGCGATCATTGCCGTTGCCGTAATGTGCTCGTTATGTTAATTTATTCAGAATATTCAGTCTCTATTTCAAACTGGTCCTGACTAGGCCAAGATCTGACCTCAGGGTCATGCGCGCAGCCAGGGTCAAGGTGTGGCAGGGCATGTACGAGCGTCCATTGGGGGGGGGGGTAGGTAGGACGAGGGGGGGTCAGTCCTCCTATGACTCTCATATTCTGGCTCCTAATTGGCGACATGAACTTTCTTGTTCTTGTTGTGGTTCAACTTTATTTGGCATTTTAAAATTTCATTCTGAGAGGTAGAGTGCCATAGAATGGTGCACATTTTATGAATAAAGATTACATCACGCACGAAGGGCATGGCTGAAGATTGTTTTATTTTTGTGAAACTGTTCGTTTAAAAATCATTTTAGAAAAAAAAATAATGTTCCCAGAGTCAATATAAAATGTAAAGTGCGCGAGAAGTAAATCTAAAGGGAAGAATGTTATTGGCGAAGTCGCGCATCGACGTGATATATCCGACCCGCCCGAAAACATGGCACAACACAAAGAAATATTGAACGGCACATTTTCTGTTGCAGTTTTGGTGCATCGAGTTGGACTTGGGAGAAAATAAT
>NW_020870536.1:275062-290062 GCF_003789085.1 Penaeus vannamei | reverse complement strand
GGGGCGTGGTGGGTAAGGCTGAGTAAGAGCGGACGCGACAGGCACCGCCCCCGGAAGGTCAGCGGGCGGGGCGGCGGGGCGGCGGGCGTGCCAGGGCCGCTCACTCGTATCTCGCGCTGCTGCGTCGACACTCACCTGCGCCGCCGAGTCGCAGCACCTCCGCCACACAGGCACCGCCGCCGACTGCTGACCTCCAGCAAGGTCGTGGCAAGGACTCGAGGCTCTTCTTGGCACAGTGACTCAGGACTCGAAGCCACTGCGGGAGTGTGACTGGGCCGCGAAACATCCGCCAGACCCGTGCGGCATCGCCTCGTTCGGGACTCTTCAAGGGACTCACGTGCTGGGAGTGACGCCGAGCGATCCGTGGGAGAGTGAGAAAAGAGATGTGCTAAACCTTGTGCTGTGGGGTCAGGAAAGAGAATTTGAATGATATAGTGTCTGCATTCTGTCTGGATAATGACATCGGAGTGCGCGATCAGTGCCTAAGGGATCTTGGATTACTCACTGTGTACACACGTGTCGTAGGCTGCACCGGATACTCGAGCCATGACGGGCGCAGCTGCCCTCGCGGCGGCCCAGCAGAAAGCAAATGCTGGAGGGACGGATGGAGCGGCAGGAGCGGATGGAGCCCCTGGAACTGGAGGAACTCCTGGAGGTCTCAGGACGCCGCGAAGTGGTCCTCAAAGGAGGACCGGCGCCACTCTTAGCCCCCCGCCCCCGGAGATTACTCAGCCACATTATGACCATGAGCTTGCTCCTCCAAGCCCTCAGCCCAGCCCTCGCCTTAGCCCTCGGCTCAGCCCTCGCCTCAGCCCTCGCCTCAGCCCGCGTCCCAGTCCGCGCAACAGTCCCCACCCCAGCCCTCACCCCAGCCCCCGCCCCAGCCCCAGGGTCATCGCAGCCAACACTGTCAACAACATGAAGAGGAAGTTTTCGGAGGCCATTCTCCTGAGGCCCCATGATTTAACGTATATGGTAAGTGTCCCTCCTACAAGAGGTCCCAACCCAAGGTGCTCCTGTCCAGGTGTATCGTTGTCCTCATTTGTCCTCATTTCGCAGAGCTTCCAAGAGTCTCTTCCGCGCATTGTTATCCTCAGTTGACCTCGTATGACCAAGCTGCTAGGCGTGTGCCGTCGTTAGATAAATCTCTATTCCCATTTGTCTTCATATCGCAAAGCTACCGAGGGTCTCCCCTTCAGCTGCATCTGTGACCCTTTCGCGCTCTCATCTTTAGCCTTCCTGCCTCCACACTGTCCTCGTGCGACCATCCCTTATTGTTCCTGTTCTAGAGCCACTTTAAGGCTTTTCGCGGGACCACTTCTCTTGACTGTTTATCCTTATTCCTCCTTTTAGATTACTTTCAGCAGTTTTCTTTTCATCCTCTTCTGACGGTATTGCGAAATAATTGTTCTATCTATCAAGGAAGTGAGTACAGATGACGTTGGCGATGGGGATTTACCTGAACCAAAAGAAATGGTATATTATTTTGTTAAGAACGGGAACGAAAGGGCAAACATCGGTAATTTACTCCATCCAAAATGTTTTATAAGCTGTTGTTGCTGACCTGTTGACAGCAAGTCCAAGAAAGAAGTTAATCTTAAGAACACGTCAGTCCGTTGGTATGCAAATCAGCTGTGCGAATGGGAAGCAAGAGAGAGACCAGATAATAAGTACGACTTAAAATAGCAAATAGGAACCAAAAATTGTTACAAAATGGCGTTAAATGGAACAGCGTTGTTTAATTCATAGAGAAGGTAAAAGTGTAACATGTGAGAGGTGGTAGCTAGTGTGGGTGAGCGAGTAAAATGTGCGCGGAGCGACGGTGTGGCAACCCCTGCGCTCTAGTTGGGGGTGAGGGGGAAAAAACGCACCCTAGTCAAACTACTTCTTTGGCATCAGTGTTCAATCTGGACCCGTACCCACAGAGGGCATTTTCGGAGGAAAACTTTTGATCGTGACGATGACAAACGAAGGGGCGACGTCCACGCAGATCTCATTCCGCATTTTTAATAGAAATCCCAACCTTTAAAAGCCATAAAATCGTCGTCACAAGATGTCTTTACTCTCAACCTTGGAAGGCCCGATGTAGAGGGAGGGTCGTGATCGGCGACGCGCTAATTGCCTGTCGTAAAACGTTTTTCTTTCATTTCCTTGGACGTGGCATCTTCGGGGCGGGGGAGGGGGGGTGGAGAGGGGTGGGGGAAGGAGGGAGCAGAGGGGGGGTGGGAAGGAGAAGGAAAAGCTGGAGGTAAATAGTAAAAGAAAGCTGGAAATGGGGAAAGCGTACAAAACAGAGAATAATAATAGGAAAGGGAAAATTGACGTGAGATGCACCAGTCTTTTTCCTTCCTAATTTGTACTTTCATTAGGAAGACTCTGCTATTAAAAAAAAAGAAAATGGAAAATATAAAGAGAACATTTAGAGCAGAAAAAAATGAAAACACTTTATAGCCAAAATTCTCGGACATTGAAACTAACGCAAATTATTGGCGAATATAAATAGTATAGTGACCCCTTCATCTATACGAACTTCCCGTTTTTCATGGCTGTGTTTCTGCTGCTATGGATGTATCCGTCTACTTCTATTGTTTTTGTCTTCTGACATTGTTTTTGTTATTGATAACCTTGTTGTTGCTGTTTTTTACTGTTCGTTTTCTTATTATCTATTCATTTTTTTAACTTCTTGTTCGTATTCTTGCTCTTCTGGTTCTTCCTCTGCATTTTCCTCTACATCCTTTTATTCTATGTATTCCTCATTATTGATGTTATTTGTATCGCAACTACTGACTGTTCTTGTTATTCTTAACATCCTCCTCCTCCTCATCTTCCTCCGTCTCCTCCTCCTCCTCCTCATCATCATCATCATCATCATCATCATCAGCAGCAGCAGCAACAGCAACAGCAACAACAACAACAACAACAACAACAACAACAACAACAATAGCATTATGGTTATTGCTTTATTGTTTTGACTGCATTATGATTATACTTGTTACCGTTATAAATATTACCACTACTACTATTACCATTATTTTTACTATTACTACTTAAACTACTACTATTACTACGTCTACCATTTCTTGCTATTATCACCATTATTGTCATTGTTATTGTTAGTTTTATGACAGTTTCTGTTGCTACTTTTTAGATAATGATAATGATAATGATAATGTTAATGATATTAATAGTGATGTTAATGATAAAAGATCATAGTAATAATAATAATGATAAAAGGTGATAGTAATAATGATGATAATACTGATAATTATAATGGCAATAATATTAATTGCAATAACACTGATAATGATGATATTGATAATGATAGTAATAGTAATAATGATATTGAGAATTATGATAATGATGATAATGATATTAGTAATAATAATACTGATATTGGTAATGATGATAAAAGTGATGATGACGATGCTAATGATGATGATGATGATGATAATAATTATCATCATCATCAAAATCATAATAATGATAACAGTAGATAACAGTAATGCTGATAAAAAAGATAATGATACCGATAACGATGACGACAATATTTTTTATAATAATGATGATCCTCATAATGGTGATGATGGCGACTATTACTAGTACTACCACCACTACCATTACTGCTGTTACCGTTACTACACTCCTCTTCCTCTTACTACTGCTATTACTCCTTAGACTACTACTACTACGCTACTACTTCTACTAATACTGCTACTATCACATATACACCTACTACTGATACTATTAGTGCTGCTGCTGTTACTACTACTACTATTATTACTATTACTACTATTATTTCTACTAATCCTATTACTACTACTGTTGCTCGCATTACACATTCATCTATTACTATTGTTGCTAGTGCTGCTGCTGTTGCTATTACTACTACTGTTGTTGATGCTGATGCTACTACTATTACTACTACTGTTAAGGATGCCACTACTTCTACTACTACCACCATTACTGCTTTTACAAATACACTTATTACTACTTCTGTTGTTGCTATTCCGATTACCATATTGGAAGTATTGACACTTGCTCATATTAACAATAGCATTCTTAATAACAATGATTATCTTAATAAAAGGGGTGGCAGTGAAAAAAGATACAAAATAGGCGTACAGAGGAAAATGAGAACTGTTTATGCATGCACTACTTTATTCAGCATGCAGCTATACACTTGTTACTATCAGCATTCATGCATTTATGACCACCTCAGCAGTTTAACATAGCATGCATGCAGTTATTCGAATGACACCTCGAGGAAAATGAGAAGCAGCAGCAGAACTGCAGACTGAGCATTTAGATGCTCCCTGACCACCTCGAGGAAAATGAGAACTTGGTTGCTCCCTGACCACCTCGAGGAAAATGAGAACTTGGTTGCTCGAGAAGAAAGTGTTGACTGCAGATGGAAACCAGAACATCGTCTCTTATTGCTCAAAGACCGAGGCATAGAAACCTAGATTGCGCGCGCGTTCTTCGAGACCGATTTTGAAACTGGTCTTTCTGCTCAAACAACGCGTTGTGGAGACACTGATTTTATTATTCACACACCCGCACGCACGTTCATATATACACACGTATACGTACATGCACGCTTACGCACAGACATGCACGCACGCACGCACGCACCACCACCACCACCACACACACACACACACACACACACACACACACACACACACACACACACACACACACACACACACACACACACACACACACACACACACACACACACACACACACACACACACACACACACACACACATCCACGCACACGCATACCGACACATACGGACACATACACAGACACCTAAAAAAGAGGCACCGTGTAATGACTCGTTTTTAAGTGGTCGATTAACGCGAGACTTGTTTAGCGAGGGCAACTTTCGACTGCTTGTTGCAAACACTTCCGATTGTGGGTGCAATAGGCGCGAATTGCATTTGTTTGTTGGTTTGTCTGTTAGATTGAGTGTTAGGCTGTTTTGGAAGCTTATACACCCCAAGAAGGAATAGACAGATAGATTGATAATAATGGGTTGAACAAGTAGGAGATTGAGTTACATATAATGACTTGATATTCTTGAAGAAAAAAAGTGATGCATTACAAAAAACAATGATGCACATTTCGTAACAGGTCAACACAGTTAAAAGCAAAAGGGAAAACTCGTGGATGATAATAGTCTCGATAATAAGGGCAGTGGCGAGGGTATTAATTAAGAATCGGTTGATAGTGTGGCAAAGGCTGCAATAGGCTGACACGAGGCGTTCAGTGACAGTGCAAGTGTTCAAGGAGTTCAGCTGAATTTCCAAGGTTGGTCGCGTTCTTGTATAATCCGGCCCTGGAGCATGTTTTTTTGTATTAAATTTGTCTTTCTTGAATGTTTTTTATATATTTTTTTCTCTTTTTTATTTGTTTCTTTCTTGAATGTTCTTTTTTTAATTTGTTTTTGTTTTCATTTAAGGTTGTTGAGTTTGAAATGTCTAGTGGTTTGTACTTCATTTCAGGGTGACGAACAAGTTTATAGTAGATAGATAATGAACTTTTGATATTTTTTGTGCCTCCACAGACGCGAAAAGACTATGATGTCGCCGTTGAAATCAGTCACAAAACAAACAAACAGACAAACAAAATTTAATTTCTGCAGCGTCGTTACTATCACAAGAGTTACACCGACTTATTAATGACATTACAAATTAGTGAAAATGTGGCATTTATTCGCATTCAGCACCGTTATCTACTATTACTCTTCCTCCCTTAAATCCGCTTTCATTCATAATCTTGATAAGCGAGGATATCATAACTCCTGTAATGATAAGGTTAATAGAATGCTTTGGCGAAAATTCAGAGCTGTTGAGACCATTAAACAATTACAAAGCCATTTGTGGGACTCCTTATTGCTCAGATTCTTGACGCTTCTGTAATATATATTCGGATAATTGCTTAAGATTGCAGCGATAAATTATTGTGTGTGTGTATGTGTGTGTGTGTGTTAATGTGTGTGTGTGTATATATATATCAGATATACATATATATATGCTATATCATTTCGTTTTGCATTGTTAACAAAAGTAGTAATATACCCATATATAATGTATATATGTATATATATGTATAAATATGTATATATGTGTGTGTGTGTGTGTGTGTGTGTGTGTGATTATTTGTGTGAGTATATATGTATATATATGAATATGTGTGTATATATGTATGATGTGTAATATATGTGTATATATATGTATATATATGTATGTATATTATATATATATATATGTATGTATATATAAATATACACATACAAATATACATACACACAGACTCACAAATTAATAAATATATGATAAACACGTACACACACACACATATACACACACACAACACACACAACACACACACACACACACACACACACACACACACACACACACACACACATATATATATATATATATATATTATATATTATATATATATATGTATGTATGTATATATATACATATATATATGAATACATATAAATATATTTATGTATAGATGTATGTACACACACACACACACACACACACACACACACACACACACACACACACACACACATATATATATATATATATGCGTATACATACATATATAAATATATATATATATATATATATAATGATATATTGAATATGTAATATATATATATATATATGTATGTATGTATGTATATGCATATATATATATATATTATATATATATATATATATATATATATATATATATATATATATAACATAGACATATACAAATTCATACTCTGGTACACAAATTCCTCGGAGCACTGCTGCTGAAACCTTCATCGCCTGTCCTTGGATGCTGACATTTCACTCAGCGGCGTGTAACACTCACAGTGACCGCGAGTTGGACAGCCAGAGGTCAGGGGTCGCACTCCGATTTTAGCAGTTGTGACAGTCTGCGTCGCTACATTCTCACTTCTTGGTTATTCTCTTATGTTGTTGGACATGTGCATTTCCGTGTTGAACGGCGTGAATGTTGGGGTACATGAAGAAACGGGAACGAGAGAGAGGGTGAATAGATGCAGAATGATGACTAAGGTAGTAAGAATTTAAGGTCTTGAATGATGGAGAAGAAAAACAAGATTGCGACATCTTGAATTCCAGGAAGGCGGCGGGGATTCATAGAACACTTTACAATTGCGTGGATTTCGAGAAAAAAACACAATTTAGGGTGATTTTTAGATAAAGAGGACTTTAAATAGTAATTTCAAACAGAAAGATATAAAATAAAAAATCGAAACCCAGATACATTGATCAATTATGAGCCACGAACTTCCCTAAAAATAAAATCACGTTAAAAAAAATATATATATATCCTTGCCACGTGCTCTTCTTTTACAAGGAAAACTCGCCAATAACCAAGTAATGTAGTGGACACGCCATATCTAACTTTCCCTGTATCGCATCTAACCTTTCGGCTGCGGAGCGAGGCGTGGCTCATAAAAGAAGAAAAGAAAAAAGGGACGCTGAAAGGTTTGTAGATGAAGTGAAGCGAAACCTTTACGGGCGAGAGTGAAACTGCATCCACCTGGGCGTAGTACCTGGCTTTCGCTCCCTTGTCTTCATTATCCTTACCAGGTTGTTATGATTATAAAAGCTATTTACATATCGAGACCCTCCGTCTGTTTTCTCAGGAACAGCGATGGTAAGATTCCTAACTTCTGTAGCCTGTGGGCGTATGTTCCACTCAAACCATTCTTGGACACAGATCATATAGTAAACCCTTTAGTATCATAAAGGCGCTAACGACCTCCTAACCCATTGTTTGACTTCGCATTAACCACTCCATGATTATACCTTCCGTGCTCGACATGCCTCATAAACAGTTTGTAAAAGGCTAAATGAAAGCTCATTTTTTTTCTCACTATACGACAAAAATCTTTCCTGAAATGTCATTACGACTGAAACCAGACATAGAACAATTCTACCAAGAAGGTCTCGCTTTATGTTGCGAAATGTTGCATTGTTTTTGTTTATTTATTTATTGCACCGTGTAAAAACATTCATATAATTATGCTCGTAGGTCCTGTAGTTAAAACGGGAAGATTTCTATTTTGAGAGAAAAAAGAATCTTCGCTGATTACCACACTCCATACCTTGTTCAGTATTTCATTTATTCAACCTGTCGCTTGCTCCTGCACGCGTGCGTCCACACGCCCTTACGCTTAATTATAGTAATCCACGGAAAAGGGCATGGGAGGAGATTAGCATGAGCTCGAAATACTAATTAGTGATAACATCTTCAGCATCTAGAAGAATAAACACAATGTTATCGCATTGGGACCCTCCGCGAATGCATATAAACTTGCAATACGTGCAGCAGATCCGCAGATAGTCCCTGGAAAATAATACTTCGGCTCTTTTATGATCCCTGTAGAAAGGGTTCGGGTACCTGAATGGCCCGTAGCCAGTATGGAATTCTGACAGCGGAGATTTCAATGCGACGTCGTAAACCTATCCAAAACGAGGCACCTTTCATAAGATCCGAAATTCACGGGGACATTCCTCTCTCCGTGTCCTTTTTATGGAAGGTATTGTTAGCGTCGTAAGTAGATAGGGTACATCGCCATCGTCACGTGGCATGGATGGTCGTGTGCTGAAACTCATCCGCGTCGCAGTTGCTTCATGCTTATACCTATTTCGTTATCACTCTCCCCTTCCCTCCCCTACTCCCCCTCCCCCGCCTCTCGTTGCAGTACACGACCCCCTTTGGTCTTTGAGGGTCGAAACACGCCCACCTGCTCACTCAATGGTATTCTATTGTCATTACACGTCACAGATACCTACTTGGCTGATGATTTTCGTGACCTTGGTTGTGTGTGGGATGACCTAAGGAAACCTCACTGAGGTACAGCTCTTTAGTTCGCCGGATGGGTTTCATTTGCAATATTTTGTGATGCGGTTGACTTTTATGGACATATTGTTTTGAAAAAAATATTTGTATGTATATATGTGTGTATATATATTTCTGTGTGTATGTGTGTGTCATGCAGGTAGTATGATTTCCGTTCTGCTTTAGTCTCTAATTTTACCTGGCTTGAATCGACCAACTGCATGACGGAGAAATCATGACGCACAGTTGCGACTCGTCTGTTATCTGCTTGGCGTCTTTGGTGCCCAAGGTTGAGACGAAGAGAAATTCCCGGACTGCAGCAGGTCTTGTGTAATTTGAAGCAGTATCCCCTGCAGTGCGCCCCGTCCCGTTTTCTCCGTCACGAACTCGCGGTTTTTCGTCGTCAACCTTGGGATCGGACGCTGCCTGGGTCCTGAGTGCTAGGTGCGTTCGTTCGTGTGGTGGATTTTTTTTTTTTTTTTTTTTTTGAAGGGGTGCAGGGGATTTATTCGGATAGATGAGTGAGATGAATTGGTATGATTGCATAGAGAGAAAATTGAAATTTTGAATTCTTGGTTTATATCAATTTATAAATCGTATATCAAGTATGGTAATTATAATCATCACCGCCACCATCATCACTATTAATCTTACTATTACTATTACTACTACTACTACGACAACAATTACTACTACTAATGATGATAATAATGTTATTGATGATAATACTTTTACTACCGCTGCTACTGCTACTATTTCTACTAGTACTGCTACTACTGTTATTACTACTGCTACTGTTGCTTCTGCTACTACTTCTACTAGTAATGACAGCAATGATGGTAGATGGACTTAATCCTATCAATATCCACCAATTGTTATAATAAATGATAATAAAAAAATAAAAAAAAACGTCGAGGATTGAAAAGCTTCACCGGGAACACATCAGAAATTTTGGGTTCACCAGAGGGCAGAGGTGAAGGAATTACGTTTTATTAGTTTTATTCGTCTTAAAATAACTGACCGGGATTGGAGCTGTCAACTACCACGCCCCTGAGACAATATATTTATCCTTCCGGGTCGTATCGTGATTGGTAAGGCTCGGATTGGGATTGGATGTAATTGCTGTATTGTTTCCGTGTTGCTGAATCATCTTTGTTGTGGTCAGTACTTGGTTGCATTGTGGGTGTTATTTGTTCTGTCTCGTCTCTTTATTCTCTGTCTCTCTCTCTCTTCTCTCTCTCTCTCTCTCTCTCTCTCTCTCTCTCTCTCTCTCTCTCTTCTCTCTCCCCCATCTTCTCCTTTTCTCTCTCCTTTCTTCTGTCTGTTTTCCTGTCTCAGCAACACATTTTTCCAGCACACCATTCAACACTGAATCCCCATCCCCATGATAACATTAGACGCAGACCCAAAATATGTAATGGATTAACCACACGAATCATAAACGGTTCTTTAGCGTGGGGCAGGTCGCAGCAGCGTAGCCTTCAGGATAGAGTGTTGAGGTGCAAGGGAAAGTTGAATAGCATAACCTCTTGTTATTATGATTGATTGCGGGAAACACCGTGACCACGATCCAATGTAGTTAGGTTTTATTCTCTTCTTTAATCGCGTTCCTTTTCTTCTTTCTTTGTTGATTCCCTTTTTGTTCTCTCTCTCTCTCTCTCTCTCTCTCTCTCTCTCTCTCTCTCTCTCTCTCTCTCTCTCTCTCTCTCTCTCTCTCTCTCTCTCTCTCTCTCTCTCTCTCTCTCTGTGTGTGGTGGGTGTGGGTGTGCTTGCGTGCGTGCATTTTTTAATTATTATTTTCATTTTATTCTATTTTATTGTGTGTGTGCATGTGCGCCTGTATGTTATTATAAAATTATCATACGACGTCTATTCATATGCGCATATAAACCTCTGTTTTTATGTTTGTTTTTTCACACTCGCTTTCTTTTCCGTGATTGCCAGAAGCCAATAAGACTCGTGGTTAATTTATATGTAAATCTCCACGCCGTCGATGTTTCTTGCGGCTACAGAATATACTTTAGAATGATTTATTGATGTAGCGTGATGTATTTTGTTGCTATTGTTGTTTCTGAGTAAATGTTGATGATAAAAGCACCAAATTGCAATGATGATTTCAGTTGTTATTAAAAAGAAAACGAGAAAATTATATAATTCCTCCTTTACTGCTATTATTACTCCTACTACTGCTGCTACTACTTCTGTTACTGCTCCTACTACGATTACTACTTCAATAACGATATTAATATGGATAATGATAAAACAAAAAATCTTAATGATAATAATGATAAAGATAATATTGTGGATGATGATGATAATAATTATAATGATTAATGATAATGGCGATAATGATAATAATGATAAATAATAATGATAATAATAGTAATGATAATGATAACAAGAATGATAACAATAATCACATTAATGATAATGATAATATACTGCTGTTAACGATAATGGTTATAATAATGATGATTATAATAATCATAATTATAGTGATAATAATAATGATAGTAGTAATGGTAATGTTACTAATGATAATGATGATCATAAAAATAACGATGATGATGATAAAGATAAGAACAATAATAGTCATAATGATAATAGTATCAATGACAATATTGATATCAATCATGATACTGAAACATTATTATCATCATCATCATTTATACTACTACTGCTTCTACTGTTGTTGCTGCTGCTGCTGCTACTACTATTATTACTATTGATACTACTACTCCTACTACTACTTCCACCACTATTATTATGCTTATAATGATAATGATAATGATAATTTTATGATAACAATAAAGATGATAATGATAATAGTACTGATGATTATAATGATAGTAATAATAGTAATGATGAGAATTATGATTATAGTAGTGATAGTAATAATAATTGTAGTAATGATAATAAAATGGTAATGATAATGATTATTATTATCTTTGCAATTATAATTATTATTATTATCATTGCAATTATAATTTTTATAATTATCATTGCAATTATAATGATTATTATTATCATTGCGATTATAATGATTATTATTATCATTGCAATTATAATGATTGTAATGATAACTCAGAAGTCATGATAGTAATAATCATCACATTGAGTTACTGTAAGTAATATCTGTATCCATATCTTCATAAAGTTGAATACATGTCACACTCTTTCGTATGTCTTAATCTTCGTTAATTTTTCTTCGCAAATGTACTTTTTGTGTGTTTTTGTCTCTTATCATCTGTGCTTATCTCGTCACGTCATCTTATGGATTTCTTCGTCCTTTGTGCACCGTCTTATCAGCTGATGCGTTACGTCACGTTGGAACATGTGTAGATTTAAGCTAAGGAGTTTGAGACATCACGGGAGTTCTCGTTAAGGGGGATTCAGTTTTTTTTGTTGTTGTGTGTTTGCTGTCTGTTTTGTATCTGTTTTTGGTGACATTTGTAGGGAGTTTTTAGATTACTGTTAATTACTTTTTTTATTATTTTCGTTTTTTTTTTGTGTTTGTTTGGTTGTAGGGAGTTTTTAGATTACTGTTAATTACTTTTTTATTGTTAATTTTCGTTTTTTTTCTTTGTGTTGTTTGTTGTGGAATTGTCATCTGTTTTGTATTTGTTTTTGGTGAAATTTCTCTGTATTTTTATGATTACTGTTAATTTCCTTCTTATTTTTTCTTAGTTATTCGGTCTTTGTTGTGGAATTGTCTGTTTTCGTGATTATTTGTTGATTATTATTTTTCTCCGTGTTCGTTTTTATGTTTGTTGATTATTGTTATTTGTTTTTTCCCTTTTCCTCTGTGTAATTAAGTTCTTTGCTGTGGAATTGTCGTCTGTTTTGTATTTAATATTGATTTCTCTCCGTGTTTTTGTATTATTACTTTTTCTCTTTTTTTGTGTGTAATTCAGTTCTTTATTGTGTGGTGATTTGCTTTGTATTTGTTGTTGTTGATTTCTCTCTGTGTTCTTTTTCATTGTTGATTATTGTTAGTAATTTTTCTCCTTTTCCTTTTTTTTTCTGTGGCTCACAACAATTATTTTTCGTGTTATCTCTTTTCATCCTTCCTCTGCTTAATGAGGTTTCGTGTCTTGTGATTCTTAATTGTTTTCTCTTTTTCCCTTTTCCTTTTCTTTTTCCGTTATTGTCATCTTTCATTCCCAGTGTTTCCCTTTTATCAAAACCCTTATCATTATCGTCGGATTCTTGATTGGTGTTATTATTTTCTCTCTCTTTTCATTTATATAATTTTGGTATTTCGCAATGATTAAAATTCTTTTCCTATTTCCTTCTCGTTATCAAAATCCGTGTCATTGTCGTCTTCTTGCTAATCGCTTTGATTTATTTATATTCTTGTCACGCTCTCCTCTCCCTTTCTCTTTTTTTCTCTTATAAACCCATCTTTTGGGCGAGGAAGCGATAACCCGAAGCTGACATTTTCTCTCATGCTGCTTTTTACGACTCCCGGAGGCTGTCGCTGTCTTTTCTGTTTTTTTTTTTTCTTTCGTCTTTTCTCTTTCTCTTTATTTTTCTTTTCTTTCTCTCTCTCTCTCTCTCTCTCTCTCTCTCTCTCTCTCTCTCTCTCTCTCTCTCTCTCTCTCTCTCTCTCTCTCTCTCTCTCTCTCTCTCTCTCTCTCTTTGATTTAGTCTTTCTCTCTTATTTCGTCTTTTTCTCTTTATCCATCTCTTTATTTCCGCTTTCCCTTTCCTCTCCCTACCCCCACCATCCTCCCCTATCCTACCCCCCCCATCCTTCCTTTATCCCCCCCCTCTCCCCCCCCTCCCTCCATCCTAGCATATCAAGAGCTGCTGAAGCCCGTCCTTCGCCAGGTGTTTATAGCCGTGATCATTATTTTACGGTAGGCTTTAACGCCGGTTCTGAGCACAAAGGGCGGTCCCTCACGTCTGCCAGTCTCGTTTAGGGGTAATGAGAGGGAGGGGAGGGTGGGGTGAGGGGGTGAGGGAGGGGGAAGGGGAAGGGAGGGGGAATGGAGTAGGGGGAGGAGGGAAGGGAGGGGGAGGTGGTGGGGGATGGTGAGGGGAGGGGGGGGAGGGAGGGAGGGATGGTAAGGGGGAAGAGAGGGAGGGGTGAGGGTGCGGGGAAGGGTGAGAGGGAGAGGAGGGGAGATGGAGAGGGAAATGGTGAGGTGAGGGTGAGGGAAGGTTGAGCGTGAAGGTGAGGGTGAGCAAGAAGGTGAAGGTACGCGGAAGGGAGAAGGAGAGGGCCTCCGCCTCTGTGGCGATGGAGTGAGGGAGGAGAGAAAGAGGCGAGAGAGAGAGAGAGTCATAAATCTTTCTCCTTTTCTTTCGAAGCTGCATTGTCTTCATGGCGCGTTAAGGCGATGTTGCCTTCATAACGATATTTGTGTCTTGCAAAAGTGAGACAAAAAAGAAAGTTTTGAGATTAACATTAAAGAAATTATATGAACATTTGAACTTTAAAGAAATTAGATAAACATAAGAACATTAAAGATATTAGATGCGCAACCACGATCGACAGGACACCAAATTCGGAATTGTTATAATATTTCTCACCGTAAATAGATATAAAGAATTAATGTAAATTAATATATTGATCATTAAAGTAAATATTAAATATTAATATTTGAAACAGATTTATATATTAGTTGAGCAGATAAATCTATCATTCCGGTAAATAATATATTATTATTAAAATACATAGATATATTAATCGAACATGTAAATATATCACGTTAAATATATATGAGTAAACAAATACATTAATCATTGGATCAAACAGATAAAATATATCATCAAAGTAAACAAATACATTAATCATAAAAGACAGAAATGGATCAAACAAAACATAATTAAACAAATCATAAAAGACAGAAATGGATCAAACAGATAAAATATATCATCAAAGTAAACAAATAATTAATCATAAAAGACAGAAGATCAAACAGATAAAATATATCATCAAAGTAAACAAATACATTAACGCTCCCTTTTTTCCCGCCATTTCCTCTCCATCATGGCCGCCCAGATGGACACCCCGGCCGAGCAACGCCCCAACTCGCTCGTTCTCCGGGTTGTTTCGCCGCGGACAAGGGAATGTTGCGTGTTCTTGTCATGTTCG
>NW_020870536.1:250062-252562 GCF_003789085.1 Penaeus vannamei | reverse complement strand
CGTGAGGAAGACTAAATTAAGGAGGGCTCGTGTTGATGGGGAAACGGTGACATATTATTATTCTTTTAAAAGAAAGTATTTATTTTTCAATTTTATGATCGTCATTTTAGTTAGATGTAATTTTCCTCTTACTTCCACGCAGTTTTTCCTCTTAAAAGTGCCTTTTATAACTCGCTGCATTTACTTTTGTATGATTATTCATGCACTTTTTATTCACTTCATCCGTTAACTGGTCTCGTTGCATTTACTTTTTATATAATCTTTATTTTTTATCCATTGTATTAATCTAAGTCATCGGCATCTCATTGTCATCAGCATCAATATCTTCTTTTTCTTCGTCGTTCTCTTCATCACAGAGAAAAGTTAGAATACATAACATAAAGGAGACATGACATTCAAGCGATAAAATACTGATACCAAAGCGATATAAAGTTTTAATCGAATCCCGTGAAGAAAAAATAGAATAATCTCACAGAAAGAGACAAACTTTTGCACTTGGAATCTTCTTAAAGGATTTACACGACACGAAGAAGAGTATTAAAGCGAGATAACTTTAAATAGCAATAATATCCATATCTGCTTGCTATGAAGTGAGACTACAGAAGATAAATGTCAGAAATGGCAATAGCAAGGCATAAAACGTCTTCTTGGTCTTGCATAAACTCAACCGGCAGATCGAGTCACCTGACACCATAAAATTTATTATCTTTCAGTAGGGAAAATTCGCAATAATTGTTGGAGGAATCCTATAACATCGGTCGGCGGCGATATCAAATGGCCATTAAAACGCAGTAGAAATGATTGCCGGGTAGATTCCTGACAATGATTTCGCAAGACGTCTAATGATCGTCTTGGGTATGTTGGTTGTCTTTATTACGAGCTCTGCTTCGGCGACGGGGGCGGGGGCTGGGAATGCGATGATTGAGGGGAAATAAAAAGAGGATAGTGGGTATGACGGTGGTCAGTGTGTCTGTTTTTGTGTTTCTCTGCCTTTCACATATTTTTCACTCTTAATTAGTCTCGTTATTCTTCTTGCTATTGACTTTTATTCTTTCGCTTGTCATCTGTCTTTCTCTCTCTGTCTCTTCTCTCTCTCTCTCTCTCCTCTCTCTCTCTCTCTCTCTCTCTCTCTCTCTCTCTCTCTCTCTCTCTCTCTCTCTCTCTCACTCTCTCCTCTCTCTCTCCCTCTTCCCTCTTTCCCTCTCTCCCTCCTTCAACCTCTGTCATTTTCTCTTTCACACATCTTCCTTCCTCTCGTCCATTCCCTCCTTCCACTCCACTGCTCCCTCTCCTCCCCTCCCTCCTCCCACCCCCCCCCCTCCCTCCTCCCTCCCACCCTCCTTCCTCCCCCCTCTCCGCACCCTATTCCCGTTACCTCGAAGCCACCTGCGCGGAGAGGAGGAATAGGAGGATGAGAGAGAGGAGGAGAGGGATGGGCAGAGGAGAAGGGCAGAGAGATGAAACACGAGACGAGGAGGAGAGATCGGTCGCACGCCGAAGTGACTGTGACTGCCGCTGCGTCCCCCCCCCCCCCCGCCGCCCCCCGCCCCTGTTCGTGACCGAGTTCGCGCGGCAAAAACTGGCGTCCTTGGTTCACTTAGGCTGGGCGAGTTTTTGCGGTCCGTCCCTCGTCTTACTCGCTCTGCTATTTGTTAACTGTTTCATTCTCCTCCCCCTCCCTCCCTCCCTCGCCCCCTCTTTCTCTTCCCTTCCCTCCTTCCTTCCTTCCTTCCTTCCTTTCCCTCCCTATGCCGATAATTACGGCGGTTTGACGCGGGGGAAAGTTGGTATGCCAGGGAGGTGACTCCACGCTGAAGTTGATTAACCCGTGTCTTTTATTTTTATTTATTTTTTTATGATTTTATTTTTTTAAGGGTCTAGGGGTGAAAAGTTGATAAACCGTGTTTTTTATATACATATTTTTTAATATTTTATTTTTTAAGAGTGAAAGAATTCCTCCGAAGAAGAATAAATAAATAGGAAAATAAACAAAAAAGGGCGCATTTCAGGTCTAAGGCTCTGACAACCGTCTCACTTTCGGTTTCAATGAGGGAAAGGGGAAGAAGGTTGGAGCGCGGTGTGGACTTTTTCCCTCCGCCTCCCTCCTCCACCCCACCCCCACCCCCTCCGAGATAAGATCTATCGAAATCCAGTTTTTGAATAGCATCCGACGTGACGGACCGGCGCTCGAACCCGTCCCCAACCCGATCGGATCTTTTATTCTAGTTCTCCGGAAAATCACCGATGTAGAAGATTCTTTCATTACCGATTTGCGTCAGGGGATCGAGTGCGGGCGCGGGCGTGTGTTGTCAGGTTGAAGAACGTATAGAAATGAGAAAAATTATTGAATTATTGTAGTTTAATGAAAAATGAATGAAAATTAATAAAAAAGAAATGATTGAATTATGATAATTTACGTATCAAGCAATACACATGTGAAAAAATATTGAATTATGATAATTTACGTATCAAGCAATGCAGATATCAACCCTTCCCTCCC
>NW_020870536.1:227562-247562 GCF_003789085.1 Penaeus vannamei | reverse complement strand
CTGTTGGTATTGTCTTTATTATTGTTATTGTTTATATTGTGTTTTTTGTTGGCATTATTATTATCTTTATTGTTTTTATTGTCATTATTGTTATTATTTTCTTTTTTTGTTGTTATTGTTGTTATCATTCTTATCAACATTATTATGAATATGATACTGATGATTATGGTGATGATGATTATTATTAATGTTGTAGCTTTTTCTTGAGATTTTTCATTCAAATCTTAATCATCATTAACTCTTAATCAAATCTTAATCATCATTAATTTATTATAATTATGTTCTCCATTTGTATTAATTATTCTTTCTAATGTCAACAGGAAATCAACAAGACGCTCTGAGATTCTTGTCAACTGTTTTTTTTTTTCTTTCTTTTTTCGTATTTATCGTTTTGACCTTTGGTAACAAGGTGGGACAGAGGGTATGATTTTGTTTTTATTACTGTTTTCAATTTTATTTTGGTTATTTATTGTTGTTTTTATTGTTGTTGTTATTGATATTATTATCACTGTTATTATTTATTCATTATTCATTATTATTTATTGTTGTTATTATTGGTGTTATTGATATCATCATCATAATTATTAATATAATAAAGATGATTAATGATAATGATAATAATTATTATTGCTATTATTATTATTATTATCGTTGTCATTATTCTTATAATTTTATAGTTACTAAACTACTATTATATTATTATTATTGCTATGTTTTTTATTATAATCATTAGAATCATCGATATCATCATCATCAGTATGATTGTTATTATTAATGTTCTTGGGGGGTCTTATCGGTCTTGTTACTATGATATATTCATTTATTTGTTTATTTACTTTTCAATTGATCTAGCACCAGCGAGATCTCACGTCGAGCTAATTTGCTTATTACGCGGTCCATTTTCGATTGCAATTTATATATTCATATTGCATAGTTGTTTTATAATCCCGGCTCTTCTATATTTGGATACGATACATTTCTTAGATTACTTTTATCATATTTTATTATCCAAGATCTTATCCGAATTGTGTCTGTAAGGCTTTTACGATGTTGCATTCAATATGATATTAATTTTCTCGTATCACAAGCCACACAACACCGAACGCAGTTGATAAAAACGACTCCTCATATTTTCTCAGAGTAGAAGCAACAACTCCGGACTTGAGAAATACGCTACACGTCTCTTATCCATTATCCACGCCGTGAGGACTATCTTTATCCCAGGCCGGTTTGTGCCTTGTCTCGACGACGGTATCAATAAGCGAGACCGAAGTCGAGTCGGGATTCCTCCTTCGGGGTTACTCCTTCGGGATTCCTCCTTCGGGGTTCGGGGTTACTCCTTCGGGATTTCTCCTTCGGGGTTCCTTCGGGTTACTCCTTCGGGGTCGGGGTTACTCCTTCGGGTTCCTTCGGGGTTACTCCTTCCTGATTCCTCCTTCGGGATTCCTGGGCGTGTTATCTTCCTTTCTCTCGTGTAGTTTCCTCCAAGGGCTTGAATAACGCTGTAGGAGTGAGAGGTTAGGGGGGGAGAGAGATAGCGGGGGGAGGGGGAGAGGGAGTCTAGGGGAAGGAGAGAGCTGAGGGGGGGGGGAGCTTGTGGGGAGGAGGAAAAGGAGCTGGGGGGGGGGGGGAGAAGAGTCATCAGGGCATCGTCTTTCAGGGCATAGGGCATGGTGATTTTATTACCGTTGGACTGGAGAGTATCTTAAAATCATCTCATGTGTATGTGGTATGTAGTTGAAATGGAGGCCGTGTAGATGTTATCTTAAGGGTACACGGCATAGTGAATTGGTTATTGTTGAATCGGACAACATGTTAACTGTTTCGTAACGGTATATGTCGTAAGTGCATTTGAACATTATCTTAAGAGATCGCTTTATAAGGGTTGTATCCCTGCTGCACGAATCACTTCAAATTTCACCAGAGGGACATACCCCATAATAATTGCTGTTGAGTAAGAGAACATGTGGGTATCACTTTTATGACACAGATGTACTATTTTGATTACTCTTGAATTTTTCGAAATGTCCTAATAATATCCTAAAGGCATAAGGCTTTGTGATTACTATTAGGAGCATCAGAGCATCTTGATAAAGGTCAGAGGTCACAGGGACTCCTTGAGAATCTCGAAACACCATCTTAAGGGCATAGAGGACACGGTTCATTTTTTTATTACTTTACAGGTGTAAGGTCGTCAGGTAGATGTTCATTTTTTTAGCAGTAGTAGTAGTAGTAGTAGTGGTAGTATTTTTTTTTATTACTTTATATTCCAGTGTTCCCATTTGCTTACGGCTGTTTAGTTTTAATCTATGTTTAGTCTTACTGGTATTTCTTGTTTATTCTCTTCAGGTATCTGTTCACGAGTCTATAGGTGTTTGTTTTACTTATATATTGATTTTATTTATTGATATATTAATTTATTTACCTGTCTCTCCATCCCTTTCTCTCTCTCTCTCTCTCTCTCTCTCTCTCTCTCTCTCTCTCTCTCTCTCTCTCTCTCTCTCTCTCTCTCTCTCTCTCTCTCTCTCTCTCTCTCTCTCTTTCTATATATTTATTATATTATATATATATATATATATATATATAATATATATATATATATATATTATATATATATATATATATATATATATAGTGTGTGTGTGTGTGTGTGTGTGTGTGTGTGTGTGTGTGTGTGTGTGTGTGTGTGTGTGTGTGTGTGTGTGTGTGGTGTGTGTGTGTGTGTGTGTGTGTGTGTGGTGTGTGTGTGTGTGTGTGTGTGTGTGTGTGTGTGTGTGTGTGTGTGTGTGTGTGTGTGTGTGTGTGTGTGTGTGTGTGTGTGTGTGTGTGTGTGTGTGTGTGTGTGTGTGTGTGTATATATATATATATATATATATATTATATATATATATATATAATATATGTATGTATATATATAATATAATATAATATATATATATATATATATATATATATATATATATATATATATATATATATATATATATATATATATATATATATATATATATATATATATATATATATGTATATATATATATATATATACAAACGTATATATGTACACAAATGTATATATTGCCTATCTATTAGTCATTCATTATATTTATCTGTCGATCTATCCATCTCATTACTTATTTTGAGTCAAGGTCCACAATTAAAAGAATAAAGACAAAGGACACTTGACGATATCCACCTGCTCTCAACACTTGATTTCTGGTTTATTTATATTCTCTTTTTAAGCGTGTTGTTTTGTTTTCTTTCGTTTTTTTTCTTTCTTTGTTTCTTTTTTCTCTCCTTTTAAAAAATGCGTCAGAATTGAAGTTATTCGGAAGAGGGAGAGAAATTCGTGGAAACAGAAAAAATGGAGTAAAAGATAAAACGTAAATAGGATAAAAGATAAAAAGTGAATAAGAGGATCAAAGAGAAACAGGAGAGAAAAGATGAAAGGTGAATGAGATACAAAGGATAAAAGAGAAATAGGATAAGATAAAGACGAGAAAGAGAGATAACGATAGCGACACAGACGGTGCCAATGCACGATTAACCTCGAAAGATAACAACCATACAAGTTGTTAAATTATATGCGTGAAGTTGTATATAAAAAAAATCCTTGTTTTTTTCTAACATACGTAACAGATAAGACTATTTCTATATCTATTTATGTATTTTGTATCTATATATTCACTTATATATTTATTTATTTATATGCTTATGTATTTGTGTATTTATTCATATGCTTATTTATTTGTGTATTTATTTATATGTTAATTTATTTGCCTATATTTATTCACTTCTTTTATCGCCTTATTCTTGTTCCCGAAGGCCCGACATCTGCGCATTAATAGTGGCCTTCATGCCCACTGATCTTAAATTCTCCATTAAGATAGGATAAGATAGCGTTTGAAGTGGTGAACTGCGACCTTCCATTGCTTGTCCATTTACGCTATTCACGAGACAAAGGAGGGAGAGGGAGGAAGGGGAAGAGGGAGGGAGAAGAAGGAGAGGGAGTGGGAGGGGGAGAGGGGAGAGGGAGAAGGAGAGGGAAGGGAGAGGAGGGGAGAGGGAGAGGAGGAAAGAAGAGAGAGAGAGAAAGGAAAGGAAATGAAAACAGAAATAGAGAGAAAGAGGAAAAGAGAAATAGAAAGAGCGAAAGAGGAAAAGAGAAATAGGAAAAAGAGAGAGAGAGAAAAAAATAATGTGCAACAATGTATCTTTATTATGATCGAAGAGACAGAGATGAAAAAAGAAAAGAAAAGAAAAAAAAGAAGCGGCACGACGTATCGCTATTATGATCTTCACGGGATATATCGTGTCAATCTTGATCCTTATTGTCGCCCGCTCGGACGATCCCGGACGAGCGAGGTGGCGGGTCCTGTCGCGGCTTCTCGCTGGCGCGGGGTGAGGGTGCTGGTGACGGCGGGGACGGGGACGATGGCGGACAGGGTGACTGATGGCGCAGAGGGTGACGCTGACGATGGCGCTGAGGGTGACAGTAATGGCGTAGAAGGTGACGAAGCGAAGAAGGCGGAGAGGGTGCTGATGAAGGTGACGCTCTCGGTGAAGGTGATGGAGGGCATGAGACGAAGGTGACGTTTGGAGTGAAGGCGCAACCGGTGACAGTGACAGAGGGTGACACTGGAGGGGGAGATAGCGGAGAGGGCGATGATGGAGGTGGCGAAGGCGGCGAAGATGGCGGAGAGGGGGATGCTAGCTACGAAGGTGACACTGAAGCTGATGATGATAGTGAATGTGACTGCTTCACTGAATTCTTGCATGTGTGACTGGAGGCGATCCGCTTGCCTTTTCTTTCTCTCTCTCTTCTCTCTCTCTCTCTCTCTTCTCTCTCTCTCTCTCTCTCTCTCTCTCTCTCTCTCTCTCTCTCTCTCTCTCTCTCTCTACTCTCTCTCTCTCTCTCTCTCTCTCTCTCTCTCTCTCTCTCTCTCTCTCTCTTTTAGACAAGTTTAGGACCAAGACATCCCCGGCTGTACAAATTACTTATATTTCCTCTCACTGATTTCCTTGATTAATTTATTACCTGATAATTTGATACGTCGATGTTTTGTTTGGTATGTGGAAATAGGTTCCAATTACGGTGAGTTCCTCGGATGAAAAGGTTTTCTTTGATTAAGGTAATGATAACTTGAACTCCAGGAATGACTCGAGTATTTGTTTATGACAGAACTTTGATTGCTCAGTTTTATGTTATTGGTTTTACTTTTATATACATTTTATTTATGCATGTCAGCGTCTATTTATCTCCCATTTTTCAGTTTCATTTATTGGTTTGTATCTAATCTTTAGCGTTATCAGTGATACTGTTAATTATTCTTAGGTATTTAATTTACTCCTTCCCAAGGAGAGAGAGAAAAAAAAACATTTCTTTTATTTATTATTAATTTTGTTCATCTTCCTTAACTGGAATATTCTAAAAAAAATGCATCTCATATTTTTATACCCAATTCTTGTTTGAAGACCTTTCCAGCAATGTTGTTCCATAAATTTAGGCCGTTTGAACTAGACCTTGTCAGATTACACAACTTGTTTCGAGATGTCCAGACGCCCACTGTATGTTTTGTTTGTAACTTGTTTGGGCGTTTTGTTTTGTTTGTAACTGGTTTAGGAAGGGGTTTTATGAGGTCCTAAAAGGGGCGTATTTCCTCTGGGACCAACTCGTATTAAGATCATGTGCAACATTCTGATTCAGAAATGCAACATGTGATAATACTTTGTTTTGTTTACCCAGGCGTATAAGGCCGAGGAAATAGACGGAGACGGAAAGAGAGGAGAGAGATAAAGAGAGGAAGAGGGTGAGAGTGAGGGAATGGAAGTGGGAGAGGGAAAGGAAGACGGTAAGAATGAGAGAGGGAAAAGGAGAGAATGAGGTAGAAGGTGAGGGCGAAGATGAGGGTTGAGAGTGAGGGTGAAGGTCAGGATGTAGGTAATAGACAAACAGAACGATAAATATACGAAGAACACAGCCGGATAAGAATCTCTTTTTAAAAATTGGAAGAAGGGGGGCGGAGCGAGAGCCTAAAAACACCACGCCCAGTAACCAAATATTTCACCCACTAACACATATTGACTCTCTAGGTGCGACGGTTGGGAAGGAGAAGAGCAAAGGAAGAGGAAGAGGGTCAAGAAGAAAAGGGGAAGGATAGGAAGGGGGGAGGGGAAGGAGGAGAGTGGGAAGGGGTTTAAGGGAGGGAGGGAGGGAGGGGAGAGGTGATGATGTAAGTGGGAGAGAAAAGGGAGGGAAGGGAAAGGGAGAGGTAATGTGCGAGTGGGGAGGAAAGGGGAAGGGAAAGGAAGAGGAGGGTAAGGTGAGAGTGGGAGGGAAAAGGGAGAGGGAAGGAGGGTAAGGTAAAGATAAAAGTGAGGGAGGGTAAAGGGAGAAAGGGGGAGAATGGAGAGGTAAGGATGAGAGTGGGGAAGGTAAAGGAAAAGAGGGAAAGAAGAGGAGAGATAGGCATGAGACTAGGGAGGGGATGATAATTGGTTAAGAGGAAGGGGAATAAAGATGGGAAGTGGGTGAAAAGAGGGGCAAGGTGGATAGAAGAACAAGATGAGAAGAAGGGAGAAGAAAGGGGAGGAAGAAAAGGGAAAATCAGTTTTTTTTTCACTCTTTACAACCAATTATGCAGCTCAGGATACCCAGCTGGCGCGTATGGTTGTGGAGGTAGGGGTGGGGTGGGGGTCAAGGGCAGGGGCAGAACTGATCAGAGTAGGGATGTAAGGGTGTTTGTGAGGAGGGAGGGGGGGGGGGGCAAAGTGAGTTATCGACATAGGCACATGTGTGTTCTTTTTTTCACTTAAAGATATGGGAGGGAGGAAGGGCTTAAAGTATAGGTAGGAAGGCTTTGATGGGGGGGAGGGGAGGAGAAGGGGGGAGTCCAGGAGATTTGGGCACTGGAGAGGGGAGGGGAGAAAGGGGGTGAGGGCGCTAGGGGTTTGGTGTAAGGAGAGGGTGGGGGAGGGGGGGAAGTCCAAGGAGCTTGGAGTACGGGTGGGGGATAGGGGGAGCGGGGGGAAGGGGGAGGGGAGTGCGGGGAGCATCCGGGTCTCTGGACGGGCGAGGTCAGACCAGTTTTTGTGGCGCCTTCCCAGACCACGCCCGAAGTCGCTGCTGTGCGTGAGGCCGCCCCCAGCGACCGAGAGTGAAGCAGCGGCTCAGACAGGACAGACAACCAGACAGACAGACAGAGCGACGACGCGAGACGACAGCACCAGAGCAGCACAGTCCTCGCACGATCACCCGTAGTGGGGGGAGATCGGATGGGGAGAGAGGAGGAGGCGAAGGGGGGGTTAATGATCAGGGAGAATGGACACGTGAGGTTTTTCTGACTCTGTGTACTCGCCACAGTATCTTTCCACCGTGATTATCGATACTCCTCTTGCTCCGCTGCGGTACTCTCTGCTCAGCTCATCCTCTCCCTCGATGCATCTCTCTGAACTCCGCGAAATCGAGATCGATTGACTGACTTCTCGTCCTCGAGATGAGAGACACGATTGACACAGAGACCCCAAGTAGACAGAGACAGTCAGACCATAAACTCACATCTTCGATACATAGCGATCCAGATGAGACCAGAGAGACATGAGCATCGACAGATCTCCTGCGACCACGAGATCCAAGAGTACAGACTGCTCTCGATCTCTCCTTATCTCGTACCGTATTGAGAGAGAGAGAGAGAGACAGAGAGACAGTAGCTGAATCTTCCTCTCTTTATCGTGCTACTTTCTCTCTATTTCTAGCATCTTTACTCCTACGATCTCTCTACTCTGACCAGGATGCATGGACCAGCAGTAGCCAGATCTGCATCTCTCTTCTGATGAGAACCATCGTCTACCTCTCTCTTCTCTCACTCTCTCCTTCTCTCTCGTACTCGTCTCATCATCTCACATCGTCTCACCTGCTCTAATTGATATCTATCTATCTATCTATCTCGACTATCTGCCCTTCCGTACTCTCTTGTTTATGATGTGACGATACACAGCGACACACGAACACGAACACACACACACGAACCACACGAGCAACACAACACACACGAAGCGCGACGCAACGCAAACCACCACATAGAGGAGAGGAAGAGAGAGAGAGGAAAGAGAAGAGACAGAGGAAGAGAAAGAGAGAATGAGAAAAGATAAAGAAGAGAATGAAGAGGGAAGAGCAAGAAAGAGAAGTAGCGGAGAAAGAGAAAAACAGAGAGAGCCCAGAGAAGAGAACAGAAGAAAAGGACCAGGAGAGAGATAGAGAGGTGAAGAGCCCAGAGGAAGAAAGAGGAGAGAGAGAGAGCAGGAGACCCAAGAGAGAACGGAGAACCGTAGATAGAGAGAGAGATGGGAAGGCAGAGGGCAGGCAGAGGAGAGGGAGCAAAGAGAGGAGAAGCGAAGAGAGAAAGGAACAAGAAGACAAGGAACCAAGATCTGAGGAGAGAAACAGGAACCAAGAGAGAAGCAGGAAACCCAAAGAGAGAGAAGCAGGGAAAAGAGAGAGAGACGAAGGAAGGGAAAAACAGAATAGACAGAAACAACGCGAAGAGAGAGAAAAAGACGTCTGAGAAGAAAGGAAGACAGACAGAGGGTGGAGGACAGAAAACAGAGACAGATACAACAAGTACATAGCAAGTACAAATCGGTAATGAACTACATAGTACTAATATAGACAGACAGTAATGAATCAAGGATAGAGACTAGACAATATATAATATGAAAAAATAGACATATTAGAAACCATAAAATATACTAGAGAGAGACAGGACAGAGACAACATGAAGACATATAGTAAATATAGAGTAATATATCATTTATTTATAGAGAGATAATATTACTTATATATAGAGATGAGAGTAGTATATGATAGGAGTATGAATATATAGATGAGATATATTATTATATAGATACGATATATAGACGATATATATATATGCATGATGTATGGAACATGAGAATGGAAACTATGAAAAGGACACAGGCACACAAAAACGCGTGCAGAAACTCTGCACCAGGAGAGGACAGCAATGAGTACCGACAAGAATGACCCCATCGCGATACATGACCGAGGGAGAGAGGTACTGTAGGCAGGGATATGTGACACAACGCAGTAGCGGTCTGACGAGAGGTCCCCACAGCATCGGGCAGGTAACGGCGAATAACGGCTGTCTGCTGAATGTAAGAAGGCTGTGACGCATCGCATTGTGAGAGGGAGAAACCCGAGAGACAAGGGTCTACAACAGATAAGAAATTTGTTGGCTGATGAGGTCTTAATGAAGCGTACTCAAGGTTGAGATTACATTTATGCATATTTTACCAGATTACCATTATGCCGTTTGCTCAAGAGGAATAGATATTTGAGATAGAAAAACGGAGGCGTATTCACGTCATCTAGGGTCTACGGATCTCATACTCACCGATTTGTAGTACTAATGTTCCTTAGTATCACGACAATCTATAATGATAGAATAGAATTTTCTCATGAGATTTGACCCAAAAGAACAGAATTTGTCAACCAGTCTATATGTGCATGATTTAGTCTCGTGACTTTTCTCCATTAAATATCCCATTCCAAATTTATATTAAAAAAAAATAAAAAACAAAATTCTACTCACCTGGTTATGAACCATCCTTCATCATATGCATTTGAGATTAATGTGTCGAGATAAGTAATGAAAGATTATCATGTTTTATTACTACTTATATAGAATGATAATTTGAGTAAAATAGTGATAATAGGAAATGATCGCGAAACAACCAAAATGGGACTACATGGATCCCTTATATGAATTCACAGAAGATGACAATTCCCCCAAACACGATGGAATCATAATTGAGACTGGTTAAAATGATTACATAGACTCTATCTGAGGCCCTCATGTGGCTACTATCCATCATTCCCTCTTGTATATCTGTATATACACTCCAAGAACGATCAATCTGAGTGCTCATAAATAATCCATTCCTATAACTAAGCACATACTACGAATAATAATCTTCACATCCCTAAGGAAAATATAATTGATGAGTCATCAGAACATGAGCAACGAAAGTATAACCTTGGCTTAGAATGCTGAGCATAATAGCAACACTATTATTATCACCAACCTCACAATTGGGTCTATTTTCAGCCACAGTTAAAAACCAGAACAAATGGAGTAACACTATACTCGCACAACATACACTCTACGAGAAGATAACATCCAACTCACTTACCGTAATCTGCCACATGACCTCTATCAATGGCAGGACCTGCCGGAATTTAACATGACGGAAAAGGTTGCTGCTCTCTCGATATTTCCAGGCTGTTCTTTCCCCAACCACTTCGCAGATAGTTGATTATCTAGAACAACAAGCCGCAAAAGAGTAATGAGCGATCACCCGAGACCACAACTAAATACTACAAGATGATCTTGCATCACAGTATACACAAAAAACAACATTCTTGTACATCTAATGTTCACCCCAAGCACAGTAACATCAGTTACTAGCGACTAAGTTCAGTGTTATACAGTTGGCATAAGTGTGAGTCATGTTAAGGCAGGTATGGCTAATAAGTTAACTTAACTTTGAATATCATTATTCACAAAAATGATGAATATTAATTCTACCAAATCGGATGCGCAGAGAAAATAGTTCCGTAATTACATAGTGTCGAATAGAGTAGAACAGCAGGCATATCTCGTGGGCGCTGCCTACAGTGACATTTTGTGGCACTTGATTTTAGTCTGATTAAGTTCTATGGAACAGAGAACAGGAATTCTAAGTGTATAGGTCTTTTTTGTAATGTACTTGACAAAGACTGTTCGAACCGATAACAATACAATCTCTATAAGGCATACATTTTACGAATTTATTGCACCTATCCTTCCCCTCAATATCATGCTTCCCTATTCTCTCCTATTTTCACCCTCGTAATTACCCTCTCTCGTCCACTATCCCATGTTGAAACCCAGCTCCCATTTCGCCTCCCTGCGCTCTCTCCCCACTTCACTGTCTCTCAGAGTCTCATCTTCTCTCTCTCTCTCTCTCTCTCTCTCCATGCATCTTGTCTGTGTCTTGTCTAAAAAAATCACATGGCTCGGAATTCACTCTCGTCGTTCTACTCCTACTGATTCTATTTAGGATCTTTTCTCTTATTCATCAAAGTGTAGAACTAAAAAGAGAAAAACTGAAAAATAAATCAAGTGAAAAAATGACTCCCAACGAGAGAAATACCAAAACGATGACATATAATGGACCTGTAATCTACAGATTCTTGAAAGTATTATCATTAAAAAGCTACCTTGCAATCAGCAGGTATAATGAGGGATCAGTAGACAGATCATTGAGGAGAGGGAAAGGAGATGAAGAGATGTTGTTACCATATAGTAACTAGATACACATGTTTATCCTCCAGCTGGTAGTGCCCTCAGGATTATAAAGCACCTCCCGTAATGAATATGGGCAATCATATGAGTTTCACTTTGGTCTATCGAACATGCTAAAAAGAGCTTTAGTATTTCCTGTTGTTACTAAAACCTAAAAAATGAACGAGCATCTATACTTATCAAAAGGTACCAGTCTTATCCAAAACTTTTTGCAGACAGTGACAATAAATAGATTAAATAATGACATCAAAACATCAAAAAAAACAAAAAAAACAAAAAAAAAAATGTGATAAAAAACATAGTTTATCTAAAAAAAACAGACAGGTCATGGACAATACTTTGATATTTGTTTTAAAGCGATGCCTTACTACGAAAAAAGACAGTAATGAGACTTTGTTAGTCTTATTTTTTTTTTTGGACGATAGACCCATTAAGGTCCTGTTGAAACCAAATGGCAAAGAGACAGCGGCTGAGATTGGTCGGGACGGAATTGGGGGGCGGGAGGCGGGGAATGGAATGGTTTTGAAATCGATGTTTTGTCCTTCGCTAATGGAAAAAAAAAGAGAAAGAGAAAGAGGAAATTAATGAAAGACATAAGATGATCACCGATGACGTTTCTGATATAGTATTCGATACGAAGAAACCAGAAAAGCATGAAAATTGATATTGATTGAAACGACATTATCGCGCGTGACTTATGACCGCTGATGCTGTATGCCAGTCGAGTACTTCTAGCAGCCCCCTTACCCTCGCCTTCCCCCTCCCCCTCTCTCCTTCCCATCCCTCCCTCTCTACCCTTATTCCCCCTCTTCCCTCTCTCCCTCCTCTCTCTCTCCTCCCCTCCCCCCTCCCCCTCTCTCCCTCCTCCCTCCCCTCCTCCCCCCACCTCCCCTTGTCCAGTTGTTCCATTGGCCACGCCCGGCTAACCTCTTAGCATTTAACACTAAGCTAATATATATATCTTTCACCTCCTACAACGTGCCTACAAAAAATTAAAGAAGGAGGGAAAAAAGACTGGGAGAAGTTAAACAGTCATTGCGGTTTCATAAGCTTCTGTAATTGTTTATTTTGGTTGCTTTGTTGTTTGTGTTGGGATCTTTCACGTTTTTAGCCACGTGTGTTTCATGTTTTTTTTCTCGTTTTCAACTTTCTTTTTAAATCTTGAAAAAAGAAGCCGACCCGTAGCAGGTACGAAGGGAGAAAAAAAAATAAAAAAGACAGAATTGAAGACACGAAGCACAATGTTAATCTGTTACCTGTTGATATTCATGATGCCAAGGCTTTCTCTCCTCCTCGCTTCCTCTCTTCTTTCTCTTTCCATTCTCCTTTTTCTTTCCCATCTCCTTTGCTTCTCCATTTTTTCTCTTCTTGAAAAAAATAAGTCGGACGTAGCGCGTAACGAAGGAAGAAAAAAAAGATTAAAAAGGCACAAGAATTGAAGACACGAAGACAATGTTTTAATCTTTTGGTGATATTCATGATACCGAGGCTTTCTCCTCCTCGCTTCCTCCTCTCCTTCTCTTTCCATTCTCCTTTTTTCTTTCCCATCTCTTTCCTTCTCCATTTTTTCTCTTCTTCTTTTCTTTCTCATCTCTTCCTTCCTCCCTTTTTTCTCTTCTTTTCTTTTCCATCCCTTCCCTTTTCCCTTTTTTCTCTTCTTGTCTTCCACTCTCACATCCCCGCAATCCTCTCATCTTCTTCTCACCTTTTTCTTTGCTTCCCTCTCCCCACCCTCCTTCCTGACTTTTCCTCTTCCCATCTTCCTTCCCCTTTCGCCTTTTTACCTTCCCCTTCCCCATCCCCTATCCTCCAATCCCGCTCTCCCCCTCTCCTTGTCTTTCTAATATCACATCATCCAAAATCTTGGTTAAAACTGTTTTAATTCAAAACATCAAAAATCTTGGTTAAGCCTGTTTTAATGTCATCATCCAAAATCTTTGTTAAGCTGTTTTAATGTCACATCATCCAAAATCTTTAAGTTGTATATTCTCAAGCTCAAACTTGACTAACTCGATTGTTTGATAATGATTGTATTTTCCATAAGCCTTTCCTTTAGTTCCATGCGCAGACGTCATGATTTCGGGATTTCATGGCGACGCCCCTCTCGTGTACGAAACCCAGGGCTTGATAGGAATGACGGGGAATTTCGCAAGTGAATTCAAACCAGTTTTTTTTTAATATTCGGAGGCCTTCACATCCGAATTTAGAAGAGCGAAATGACATAGAATTTCGAGAGAGAGATTGAGAGAGAAAGAGTCCGAGTGAGTGGTGAGATGAGTGAGTGAAGAGGAGATAGAGATGAGGACAGAGAGAGAGAAGAGAGTGAGAAATACGAGAGAAGAGGGGAGAAGAAAAAGGAGAGAGAGAGAGAGAGAGAGAGAGAGAGAGAGAGAGAGAGAGAGACTAGAGAGAGAGAGAGAGAGAGAGAGAGAGAGAGAGAGAGAGAGAGAGAGAGCAGAGAGAAGCGAGAAAAGAAAAAATGAACAAGGTCCTCGAAACTCGAACTCGAAACGTCACAACTATGTCAAGCCGGAGCGAATACATTTACTCTCCCCTCGAAGGTGTTTAGAAAGTTTTCGTCGTTAATTTACTGTTTGTTTCTTATGAATAAATTTCTTATAGCGTGATATTTTGTATGCGTTTGATATCAACTTGCGCGTTGTTTATTCAGTCATTTTCTGCGAAATTTTGTGGGTGTGTAGATATTTTTGTTCATGTTTATGAAATAATATTTCAGTTGGATGTTAAATTCTTTATATTGCATTGTAAGCATTTTTTAATCCATTAATATGAATATAGAGGCGTTATATGAATAAACCTATGTGGATACGAATGATATAAGAAGATATAGGTTGGCACATATAAAGAAATATATGATATGAATATAGATGTACAATTATGTATGTTAATTAATAAAAGAATATATAGAGACATAAAACATATACATTCAAAGATTGGTATGTATTTGTATGATGCAAGAAAAAATCGATCAATTTACGAATAAGTGATACAAATACATATAGAGGTATAAAAAAGAAACGATAGAAAGAAAAAAAACGTTCGAATCCCATCGCATGGAAAGCAGAAACGGGATTTCGGGAAGACCTCCTCGGGATTCATGAGAAACGATTTTTTTTTTTTTTTTTTTTTTTTTTTTTTTTTTTTTATGATGGATTCCTCTTACGTACCGATAGTGAAGGAGCTGGCGAAGTGCACTGAATGTTGATAAGCGTACGTTGACGGTCCGTGCCACGCCTTGTGAGAAATGTGTAGCAGGAGATATACATAATGGATTTTTTGTTGGGGGGGGGATGCTTTTGTTTATGTTGTGTTTGGATTGATATGGATATGTATTCCTTTCTTTTATTTTTTGTGTGTGTCTCTTTATGCTGTCTCGTCTCTCTCTCTCTGTCTCTCTCTCGCTCTTGCTCTCGCTCTCTGCTCTCTCTCTCTCTCTTTCTTTCCTCTCGCTCTCTGCTCTCTCTCCTCTCTCTTTCTTTCTCCCTCTCTCTTCTCTCTCTCTTCTCTCCCTCTCTCTCTCTCTCCTCTCTCTTCTCTCTCTCCTCTCTCTCTCTCTCTCTCTCTCTCTCTCGCTCACTGTTTCATACACGTGCGCGCGAGTAGGCACAAACACACTCATAAACACTCGCGGGATTTCCCCACAACCCCATCTACGTCATGGATATGCCGTACGAGGCTTCTAATCCTTTCCCATAACCGGTTTCTGGATATTTTTTTCTTCTTCTTTTCGCCCTCACCATAAATACCACCTACTCTAGTTCCCTACATCGCGAATATCAAGAGTGACCCACGCGAAACATCTGCATTTCTTTTTTGTTTATGGATTTTCCTTTTTTATTTGTGTTGAAGTTTCGCGAGGTTTTGCTGTCTCGTTATGTCTCTTTGACGCTTTTCAGCCTGTGTTAAATATCGTGGAGCTTCGGAGCCTTCCTGTCCTCCCACGGAGGGAGAGGGAGAGGGAGAGGAGAGGGTGAGGGTGAGGAGAGAGAGGGAGAGGGAGAGGGACGGTTGAGGAGAAGGGAGAGGAGAGAGAGGAGAGGGTGAGGGACGGTTGAGAGGGAGAGGGAGAGGGGGTGAGGAGAAGAGAGAGAGGTGAGGTGAAGGTGGATGAGGGGGAGAGGGAGAGGTTACATTTAGCAGATCGAGTCAGATTTCAAGGCATGGTTTACAGGAGTTTTCTCCTGGAATAAGCTTGTTTATTTATTCTAATGCAATGTGTTCTCTGTAAAAATCGTGATACTGATTTTTTATTGTTGTTCACTTTCTATTTTGTTCTCACAAGCTTTTTGTTGTTTTTAAATTTCCACGGAGAATTGAGAATAAATTTAGGATATTTTTAATATAATCCTCTTCGTCTCAAACATGATAATGATACTGAAAAACAAACAAACAAACAGGGACAAACACCATTATTAAGATTTAAAGCTGGGTGATAGAATAAGCTTTCCTGTCCTTGTGTTGAGTGCCAGAGATGCATGTTCTCGGAAAGCGTTTGACGCAGAAGAAAACATATTGACTAACCCGAGTGACCTCAAGTGAAGCAACCTTATACAAAACATTCTGCTGATAAATTTAAAACACCAAAAGACAGACAAAGAGAAGAATATTAGTGGGTTTTTTTCCGGTTTTGTGTGGTATAAGTGTACGATGCTCGGAATGGAGAGGGAGAAGATAAGGAAGAGAGAGAGAGTGAGAAGGAGAGGGAGATGGTGAGGAGGGGGTGAAAGGAAATGAGAAGGATAACGAGAAATGAGAAGGAGAAGAATAAGGAGAAGATAAGAGAATGGAGAAGAAGAAGAGAAGAAGAAGAAGAAGAAGAGAAGTGAAGGAAGGAGAAGGAAGAAGAAGAGAAGAGAAGGAGGAGGAGGAGAAAGAAGAAGAAAGAAGAAGAAGAAGAAGAAAGAAAGGGAGAAGAAGAAGGGAGAAGGAGAGTGGAGGAGAAAGAAGAGAGAGAAAGAGTTGGATAATGAGAAGGAGAGGAAGAGAGGGAAAAGGAGGGAGACAGAGAAAGAATAAACACGTGAAAGAATGGAAATGAGAGAGAAGAGGTCGAAAAATTTTCCTATTGCCAATTTCTCTTGGCTGAATGCCTTTTATCTATGCATATGATGGATGATTACACCCGAACTGTGGGTTTTCCCTGACATTTGATCTCGCGGGGGGACTTTCACATATTTTGGGTATTTTTGCGGTACAAATCCGTAATGACAGAGTTGGAGTGATTGACGGGGAAGAGTAGGACAGAGTTTGATTTTCTACAGTGTTGATGGCAGTGTTACTAATCTGATTTTCTTTTCTTTTCTTTGGCAGGTAAGCGAGAGAGAGATTTTGCGTTGAGGCGCTCGCTGCGTGAGTATTGGGATGCTGTGTCTCGTCTCGTATTACGTCTGTTTGTGTCTGTTTTTTTTTTTCCTGTCTGTCTGTCTATGTTGCATTGTCTGTTTTTTTTTCTATGTCTGTCTATGTTGCATTGTCTGTTTTTTTCTATGTCTGTCTATGTTTTGTCAGTTTTTCTGTCTGTCTGTTGATCTGTCTCTTTGTCAAATCGTCTGTCTGTCTGTTAATTCGTTTGTCAGTCAGTTGGTTTGTCTCTCTTTCAGTTTGTCTACCTGTTTTGTCTACTGTCTGTCTGTTATAACTACCTCTCTCTCTCTCTCTCTCTCTCTCTCTCTCTCTCTCTCTCTCTCTCCTCTCTCTCTCTCCCTTCTATCTATCTATTCTCTATCTCTCCTCTCCTCCCCCTTCTCTCTCTCTCTCTCTCTCTCTCTCTCTCTCTCTCTCTTCTCTCTCTCTCTCTCTCTCTCTCTCTCTCTCTCTCTCTCTCTCTCTCCTCTCTCTCTCTCTCTCTCTCTCTCTCTCTCTCTCTCTCTCTCTCTCTCTCTTCCATCTCTTCCCCTTTTGCTCACTCTCACACTCTGCACATTCCACCCCTCATATCAGGCAGCCATACATTGCGAAAATACCTCTACATATCTCCCAGCTGCCGTATGTGACGTCATAGCTCTGAGGTGACGTCACGCGCATCCGTCCCTCTATCAGGGAAGGAATCCCGTAGGATCCTGCTCGTAGCCTGTGTGCAAGGGGGGGGGGGGGCGAGAGGGGGCGTTGGAGGAGGTTATCTCTCTCAAATTAAATCCGACGAACTCATATTCAGCCTCTTAACAAAGCCGCCCACGCTGTCCGGTAACCTCCTGGTAGGATTTCGTGGGTGGGGCGCGGAGGCGGTGGCTTCCTGCACTGATATCCTTGTTATCTCCTTGTCTTGATGTTGCTCCTTGATTTGTTTTCTTTTGTTTTTTTCGTTTCTGATCTTGGGCTTCCTGATGCGTGTTTCACAACGAGATAATTTGTTGATTTCGCTTGTTTTTTTTTCGTTGTTGCTGTGGCCGTGCTTTTGGGGCAAGAATATTTGTTTTCTGAGCTTAAATTGCTTTTCCTATTTGAAAAGAAGACAAAAAAGATTTGAAAATAGTAATTATTATTGTCATTTTCATTATTTTATTTCCATTACTGTTTTATTATTATTATTTTCCTATTTGAAAAAAGATCTAGTCTAGCATTCTCTTCCTCCTTAATCTCACGCCTTTGACATACTTCACTGATATTTTCCGCCTCATTAAATATTTTTTTCCTGGTTGATGTCACTTTTCCTACATAATTTCTCCAGTAATGCAGTCTTGATTTCCTTCAATCCAATAATTTTCCTATTTCTATTTTTTTTCTCCCTGTTTACTTTTACTTCCACTTTCCATCTGCATTTTCCTAGAACGCTCACTGATCCATTTAAATATCCAGACTTATTCTCCTCTTTTTAAATTGAAAGCCAAGTGACTTATGCTGGATATTGTAAAGAGGATTAATCATCTAAATAGCCTTACCCACTGGACTGAAATTTGCGCGAGGGAGAGAGAATAGATTTCGACTCGACTCGATTCCTGGCGGGCGGCGAGGGGCGTGGAGGGCTGAGGGAGGACCGCTGGCTGTCGAGCTGTTCTTGCTGTTTGCTCTTCTTGTTCTTCTAGTTGTTCTGGCTGTGTGTTGTTCTTGTTCATCGAGGTGTTCTGGCTGTTTGTTCGTCTCGTTCTCTGTCTTCTATGAAGTCACTGATTTTTTGTTTTGCATAAATCGTCCGGAGAAAATACCTTTAAATCCGTCAACACAATTGATACGTATTACACACACACACACACACACACAGAGAGAGAGATGAAGAGAGAGAGAGAGAGAGAGAGAGAGAGAGAGAGAGAGAGAGAGAGAGAGGAGAGAGGAGAGAGAGAGAGAGAGAGAGAGAAAGAAAGAGAGAGAGAAAGCAAGAGAAAAAGAGAAGAAAGTAGTTGGAATAGAGAAAGAGAATGGGAAGAAAGGCAGTGAGATGCGAGGAGACTCGCAGAGTACGCACACCCACGCTACCGTTACAACCACGTGTTTACAACCAGGTTTTTGCCGTTGTGAGTCGTGACGTGGCGGAACGGGGTTTCCGCTAGCTGTTCGAGAGGATAAGTGCTGCAAGTAACGTGTTCCATGACTGTACTAGACGCGGCCATCCTAACTAGTTGAATAAATGCTCTTGTTAAGTTTGTTTATGGATGGAAACGGCAAGTTATTTGGCGGAATTCTCTGTGGTATTTGTTAAGTTGAATAAATGAGCTCTCGTTAAGTTTGTTTATGGATGAAAACGGCAAGTTATTTGACGAAAATCACTGTGGTATTTGCGTATCTGACGGCGGGGTCACGGGTGGCCTGAATCGAGCGTGTCAAGAGCGAGCGAAAAAGCGCTAGACCCGATCTCATGATGCTGTCTCTCTCGCGCGTTGACTTCGCCTCGAGTGCAGGATAACCTGACCTGACCTCTTGACCTCTGTCCCTAAACTCGATCGCGTCCGGGATATTCGATCAAGAAATGGGATCATTATGCCCTTATTTGGTGGGTTTTGTTGTAGGGAGGAATGTTGTCTTGTCTTTCGTACAATTGGTTGGCTTAATAAGCGTTCATTGCGATTCTAGTTTTTTTTTCGTTTTCTTTAACGAAATCCATCTTCTGTTGTCTTTTTGTAACCAGTCTCTTGTTATCTTGTTATCATCATCATTATCATTATCATTCATATTATTATTATCTGTGGATTCATTTATTATTATCGTTATTTCTATTATTAGTGTTACTAGTATTTTATTATTGTTGTTGTTATTATTATCATTATCATCACCATAATGATGATAATAGGAATAATGATAATGAAAATAGTAATTATTATTATTATCATTATCATGTTCATTATTTTATTTTATATGGTTTTTATTTTTATTATCATTCATTTTATTTACCTATTATTATCATTCATCATTTATCATTACTATAATTTTTACCATTATTCTTATTTTTGTTATTATATTATTATTTAAAATATTAACATTAGTAGGATAATGCCATTATTGATAACATTCTGTTCGCAAATTTCTGCTTGCGCACCGTCTCCTCCACAACATGACACCAACATACCTCTCCAAGTTGTGCGTCTCGCTCATGGCCTCAACATGATAGTAAGAAGACGATAAAAAACACCATGGACTCGTTGTTGGAGTGTGTGCGATTGTGTACTTTAACTCTGATTGTTG
>NW_020870536.1:200062-215062 GCF_003789085.1 Penaeus vannamei | reverse complement strand
AGTCCGTAACGTGTCCCAAGCAGGCGAAAGGACCCTTCCTCCTCGCAAAGCAGAGTCCGTAACGTGTCCCAAGCAGGCGAAAGGACCCTTCCTCCTCGCAAAGCAGAGTCGTGTGTCCCAAGCAGGCGAGAGGACCCTTCCTCCTCGCAAAGCAGAGTCCGTAACGTGTGGCAGAGTCGTAACCCCAAGCAGGCGAGAGGATCCTTCCTCCTCGCAAAGCAGAGTCCGTAACGTGTCCCAAGCAGGCGAGAGGCCCTTCCTCCTCGCAAAAGCAGAGTCCGTAACGTGTCCCAAGCAGGCGAGAGGGCCCTTCCTCCTCGCAAAGCAGAGTCCGTAACGTGTCCTTCCTCCTCGCAAAAGCAGAGTCCGTAACGTGTCCCAAGCAGGCGAGAGGGCCCTTCCTCCTCGCAAAGCAGAGTCCGTAACGTGTGCGCAGGACCCTTCCTCCTCGCAAAGCAGAGTCCGTAACGTGTCCCAAGCAGGCGAGAGGGCCCTTCCTCCTCGCAAAGCAGAGTCCGTAACGTGTCCCAGGCAGGCGAAAGGACCCTTCCTCCTCGCAAAAGCAAGTAACGTGTCCCAAGCAGGCGAAAGGACCCTTCCTCCTCGCAAAGCAGAGTCCGTAAACGTGTCCCAAGCAGCGAAAAGGACCCTTCCTCCTCGCAAAGCAGAGTCCGTAACGTGTCCCAAGCAGCGAAAGGACCCTTCCTCCTCGCAAAGCAGAGTCCGTAACGTGTCCCAAGCAGGCGAAAGGACCCTTCCTCCTCGCAAAGCAGAGTCCGTAACGTGTCCCAAGCAGGCGAAAGGACCCTTCCTCCTCGCAAAGCAGAGTCCGTAACGTGTAAGCAGGCGTTTCCTCTCGCAAAGCAGAGTCCGTAACGTGTCCCAAGCAGGCGAAAGGACCCTTCCTCCTCGCAAAGCAGAGTCCGTAACGTGTCCCAAAGCAGGCGAAAGGACCCTTCCTCCTCGCAAAGCAGAGTCCGTAACGTGTCCCAAGCAGGCGAAAGGACCCTTCCCTCCTCGCAAAGCAGAGTCCGTAACGTGTCCCAAGCAGGCAAAGCAGAGTCCGTAACGTGTCCCAAGCAGGCGAGAGGACCCTTCCTCCTCGCAAAGCAGAGTCCGTAACGTGTCCCAAGCAGGCGAAAGGACCCTTCCTCCTCGCAAAGCAGAGTCCGTAACGTGTCCCAAGCAGGCGAAAGGACCCTTCCTCCTCGCAAAGCAGAGTCCGTAACGTGTCCCAAGCGGGTAAATATAGCCTGACGCTCCGTGGCCTTGCAGACGCGGCAGATCGAGCGGCATCCTGTCATTAAGGCTCCAGGGACGTCACCCCCGATTTAGGGCTGATAACGAGGCTCTCCCGGGCGACCTTCCTGCGCCCTGTGTCATTTCCTCTCCCTTTTGCGTCTCCTCTCCTTTCTCCCTTTCTTCTCTCGTTTGCATCTCTTCTCACTTCTCCCTTTGCGTCTCTTCTACTTCCTCTCCTTTCTCACTTTCACTCTCTTTTGCATCTCTTTTCTTTTCTCACTTTGCCTCTCCTCTCCTTTCTCCCTTTCTTCCTCTCTCTTTTGCATCTCTTCTCTTTTCTTCCTTTCTCCCTTCTCTCTCGGAATATGGATGTGAATCTTATATTTTAGTTCTCCCTATTCCCTTCTCATTGTTTCTCTTTTCAGTTCAATCTTCTCTTCCCGCCTATGGCTTTCATTCTATTGTCCAGCTGTCTTATGTCTTGCTCACCCCCCCACCCCCCCATCTCCGTTTCTCCTCCTCTTCCCCTTCCCACTTCCTCGTTCTCCCTCGAGTCTTTCCACTTTCTCCCTCTTTCCTGTTTTTTTCTACTCTCCTTCCTCTTTCATCCTTCCCAGTTCCCTTTCTAGTTCAACACCCCTTCTCTTCGCCTCTTCCCTTTCCCTTTTCCTCTGTTCCTTCCCCCCAACCCGTTTCCCGTCTCCTTTCTCCTCCTCCCCCTCCCCTGCCCCTCCCCTCGACCTTTGCACTTCTCCCCTGGCTTCCCCCCCCCCCCCTCTCTGTCTCTCTCTTTCTCTCTCTCTCTCTCTCTCTCTCTCTCTCTCTCTCTCTCTCTCTCTCTCTCTCTCTCTCTCTCTCTCTCTCTCTCCCTCTCCTCCCTCCCTCTCTCTCTCTCTCTCTCTCTCTCTCTCTCTCTCTCTCCCTCTCTCTCTCTCTCTCTCTCTCTCTCTCTCTCTCTCTCTCTCTCTCTCTCTCTCTCTCTCTCTCCTCCCTCCTCCCTCCCTCCCTCCCTCCCTCCCTCCCTTCCCTCCCTCCCTCCCTCCTCCCTCCCTCTCTCTCTCCACAGTGACAGTAAGCTGCCACGCAATACTCCTTCAGGGGAAGATTGGCCTGTGTTACCCTGAAGGTGGGGGGGGGGGGTGCAGGAGTAAAGGGAGGGGAGTCATGGATGAGGGGAGGGGATGCGGGAGAGGGGTGGTAGGTGAGGAGGTCAGAAGAAAGAAGAGAGGAGGGGAAGGAGGAGTAGCAGGAAGCGACTGGTTGGGGGAAATTTGTATTCTTTTTTGGTGACGGAAGAGAAATGACAGAAGTGCAGATGAACACAAGATAAAGAAAAGGAAAAGGAAATCGAATTGCAATATGGAAATCGGAAAATGGAAAATGGGGAAGAAGATAAGAAAGGGTAGGGGGAGGAGGAAGAGTAGGGGGGGGGAGTAAAAAAAGAAAGAAGAGAAATAGAGAAAGGAATGGAGGAAATGAAGGCTGAGAGGTAGACAGGATTAGAGAGAAAGAGGAGGGAAAGGAAGTGGAAAATGAGAAGAATGAAGAGGAGAAGAAGAAGAAGGAAAGAAAGCAATGAGAGGAGGAAGAGGAGGAGAGTAGAGTAGAGTAGAACAGAAAAAGAAAAACAGCATAAAACGAAGAATTACGGGAGAAAAGAGAAAGGCATAAAAAGATGATCATCAGTAGAATGTACACAAGAAGAGAAGTAAAGAAAAGAAAGTCGGATGCACAGAAAAAATGAGGACCATGAACAGTGGCACTGAATTACGAAATGGAATGATATCATGAGTAATGAGTCATAATGATTGTTGGAATAGGAGTGTTGAGTGATAAAGATAGCGATTAAAAAAGTTATTAACCAAACTATAATATCCAAGGCGTAGGAAGAGGAACAACTAAGCTAACAGTAACACGTCTTAAGAATGACGAAATCTCAAGAAGAGAACAAGGAAGGAGAACAAAGGGAAAGGGAAGAGGAGAAGCGGGATAAAAGCTAGGAAGAACAAGGAGGAGGAAACGCAGAGGGTGGAGTCGAGCAGAAGAACGGTGCTAGAGAGCGGGGCGAGTTAGGACGAGGAGCGAGAAAGGGTTTTTTTCCCCCTTTTTTCCCGTTTTTTCCCCTCGTTAATGAATGCTTTTGGAATGCTTGTTTTGGGCGTGGCGGTCCGCGTTTCCGCATTTATTGCAAGGATGGAGGGAAGTGAGATGGTTTATTTTATTATTATTGGATTTGTGGAGGGAGAGGTAAGGGTAGGAGGGAGGGGGGGGAGGATGAGGGAGAGGGAGGGAGAGGAAGAGGAAAAGGAAGAGGGAGGGGGAGAGTAAGGAAGAGAGATAGATAGAGAGGGAGTGTGGGGGGGAACTAGCAAGAGAGAGAGAGAGAGAGAGAGAGAGAGAGAGAGAAGAGAGAGAGAGAGAGAGAGAGAGAGAGAGAGAGAGAGAGAGAGAGAGAGAGAGAGAAGCTAGCAAGAGAGAGATAATTCTTTCAATGATATCAGTGCCCGTCGTTGATCATAGCGCATGCCTCATTAAAAAGGTAATAAATATAGATTCAGGAGTCTATTTAGAGTTACAAATATTTTTTTGTTATCACAGCAAAAAAATGAAGTGTGCCTTGAATATTGTTTGTGCTATATCACTAATATGAAGGTATTTTATAAGCTATCAAATATAGTTTTAAAATGCACTTCTTCTCATTTCTTCATCTTCATCTTGTTCTTCGTTTTCGTCTGTTTCTCCTTCTTCTTCTTCTATCTCTTCCTCTTCTTCTTAGACAAAATAATATACCAAATTAGAGAATTTGTGGAGGCCGCCTCGTTTCCTGGTCCAGTCCGTAATCCTAAAACTTTAAGAGCAATAATTAACTCGCAATACATGGAAAAATAACTTATTTATATTTGGTTGATTGTTTAGTGTGTTTTATCTCATGTTTATACACACAAGGGTATCTGAACTATTGTCTTGAGGAACAACAGGGTATTTTTCCAACTGTACCAATACGTCTCAGTCAGACTTCATTCAGATACAAGGCCATGACACTTTGAAACTTCAGTCGGTATCATTACAGGTGAGAATAATACCGTTTGCCCTTTTGGTTTGACGGGGCAGTACCTTTATCTGGATTAATCCTTCATGGGTGCGGGTGGAAACAATGATTTTTTTTTCATTCTAATCAGACATGATGCCATTAAAGCCCAATTCATGTAGGTCTTTTGTTTTTATTGTGGTATTGTTCTGCAGTCCGTGCCTTAGGTAATAATCTGGATCTTTTATCCCTTGTGTCATTGCCAATGCTTCTTTTGTAATAATGGTGATGAATGTCTTGAATTTAGTTCTTTGTATAAGAAGTATTTAGTGTGTCCCTTCAAAGGGAAATGTTCCTCCGACTGCAATTCACCGAACTAGAGCACGTTAACTATTGTCTTATCAATATTTAACGTGAAATTGGAAATTGTCTGGACTGCAATCAGAGTGCGTAAAGTTTTTAGATAACTGTTTCATGTCGAAATAAAGAAAGGAGCAGCTGATGTTTCGATGGACAGTAGCGATGGCTGCATTCTTGCTGTCCTGTCAACCTTGCCGTTTCGGGCAAGTCCAAGTAGAAGAAAAAGCAGCACAAATACATCTGACACAAGGACACTTGCGCTTTTTCTGTCTACCTGGCAGTTTTGATTATAATGATTCCATCCGAGAAATGTTGCATGTAGGCTCAAGTTTATTTTTGCTCTAGCAAATTATTGTTTTTGTGTGAGTTCTGCCCAGTTACTGTGGACTTGAGGTTAGAGGTAGATACCACAACACATCGAAAACTAGAATCACCGAGGAATGGCGTCTAAGTCGGGCACCGTCTTAGCCCTTCCGAATTCGTGACGTCGCCAACCCCCCCCCCCCCTTCCCCCGACCCTTGGGAAACACCGAAGGCAGAGGGCGTGTGCGTGCTCTCGTTAGACTGTTTAAAGGTTTCATGAAATTGTTTGTTCTGTCTAATGAGATTCAAAATATGCACTTCTGCCTTTCTGTTGTAAAAAACAAGCTACTAAATACCATATTGGGCAAACGCGTCAGGAAAGGGGAGAGAGGCCGAGACAAATGTCGAAGAACTGCAAATGCCGAATATGTCGAACTTAGCGTCTGCATTCTCCAAGGGATACTGAGAATGAGCAAGAAGGTCAGAGTTAAGAAAAGGCATTTCTTCCTTTCTTGCATGGCTAAAAGAGAGAGAGAGAGAACTTGCGGCAAGCGCGGGCCCAGCATGATAAAAAGGCAGCTCATTCCCCCGGCTGCTGCAGCGGGAGCCCGGCCGGACAGCTGCTATGAGAGGCCTTGCAAAAAAGGCGTGTCGCTGAAGCCGGGGGCGGTTGCTTATGGTGAGCTTGCAGTTCTCGATGAAACTGATAGAAATGCCAAGGTGTCACTCCTTGCTATTATTCTGCTCGATAATGGATACACTTCTATTTTCCTATTAATTGAAGAATGGCGTGACAAATACAAAGCAGTGCCATGACAAGATAGTTTTGTTGCTAAAAGGAAAAATGCTTCACTTCCCAAGATTGTGTTTTATTGCAGACTATTATAACTTCCGTCTCGTTATGCATTTCCTGAAGTGGTCACGTAAAGGTGTTTGTCTTTGCCAGTGCTGTTGATACTCCCTGATTGCCTCTCGTCTGCGTCTTGGCCTTTCCTCCGCGCCCCATTTGCACTCCGCACGCAGAGCAGTCACGCCGACGCACGCTTCCTTTGTTGCTAAGTAAACAGCGTGCTTGGTCGTGGTTCCTTCCGCGTTTACGGGCGTCGCGAGGCCCGCTCCCTCGCGCCGCGCTCTCCCTCGCGTCTCTGGCTCGGCCTTGACTCGATTGGCCGCCGCTGCTTCTCGTTCGGCCGCGTATTATCACGACCTCTGTGGCCCCCGCACGTGCGCCAAGTACAATGTCGACAAATTTGTCTTCGGGTTCTTTCGCAGGAGGTGGCATTTTGTGAATGTCGTTTGTTCGGGATTTTGTGGTAAAGGCTGTGAATGTTCCATTGCCCACATTTTACTTGGTCCCATTCTTCTTATTTTTTTAAGGACGATCTTTAAATGTGGAGGTTATGGTCGCGCGTCGATAGGTTAGGTTCTTTTAGGCGTGGATGTTTAAAAAAAGAGTGCTTTTTCATAATTCGGACACCCTGAACTTTACAAGCAGTCAAATACATGACTGCTTTGGTCACCCTTGCCCTTACGCCGTCAGTGTCACCCTTGCCCTTACGCCGTCAGTGTCACCCTTGCCCTTACGCCGTCAGTGTCAACAGTGTACGTCAGTGTCACCCTTGCCCTTACGCCGTCAGTGTCACCCTTGCCCTTACGCCGTGTCCCTTGCCCTTACGCCGTCAGTGTCACCCTTGCCCTTACGCCGTCAGTGTCACCCTTGCCCTTACGCCGTCAGTGTCACCCTTGCCCTTACGCCGTCAGTGGCCCCGAGCGTTTCTGTAATCCCGCCCGGAAAACCTCCCTATAACATCTTAATAGCATTAATCCAGAAGCATTTCGTGCGCGGGTGCCCTGGGTGTATAGCATCTTAATCCGAGTGTGAATAAGGGCCGACCGAGGGGCGGGGAAGGGCGGGAGGGAGGGAGGGTCCCATTCCTGCGTTAGTTCCTGGTGCAGGTGAGGGCCGAACCGCGGTCCTGGGGGCGGACACGCGGGCAGCGGCGGTGGCTCTGCGGGAAGAATGGCGGACGGCGGCAGTCAGTGTGCAGCCGAGCTCGATACCGCGTACCTGCTGCCTCGCCCCTCTCCGTCTGCCTCCTTCCTTCGGCGGGACTGGAACGCGGCGGGTGAAAGGGAGTCCGGGCTTCGGCGAGGACTGTGCACGCTCGGGGCTGTGGCAGACACTTGGCCGCTCACCTGAGGCCGAGGGAGGCTGTGAGACATACTTCGTGGCGCGGAGGCTTGCATGGGCGTTCCTCCCGCGGATACAAGTGCCGTTTGTATTTCGATGCGGGCGAGATTGAAGCCGATAAAAGTGTCAATATATATGCAAATGTAACTGTGATGTTCTAGGTGTGGAAGGTGTATATAGATGGTATTTTGTGATGGTGCAACCGCTGCTACATGAACAAAACTAACGTATCACAATACGACCTAGTGTAGATATGTAATTAAGAGTCATAACTTTCATTTTACATGATTATATCAGATAATTAATTTGACAAAGATATCCGTAAAGAATATTCATAACACGAGTGAAGCCAAGCGACCGTGCACGACTTATTCAAAGGAAAAGACAGAAATTAAATGAAAGAAAAGCTTTCCCGCCCCGTCGTGCTCTTGGTGGCGAGGCAGAGAGCAAGTCATTCCCGAGGAGGCGGCCGGGGCTGATAGTGGCACCATAAATCCCTGAGATTATGTAGATTTTTATGGCACGAGTTGGGTGGACCAGGAGTGCCGTGTGCTCGGTCCGCGGTCCGCATATCTCCGCATTGTTCTTGCTTGTGTGAACCGCGTGCCTCGAACACCGTGCGCCTCAGTGGAGCTTTGGTGGTGTTTACTCCTGCTTCGCCCAGTGCAAGCAAGCAAGTGCAATTGATTACGCGGGTCAAGACTACCACTATGGTCTCCCGAGTGAGGAGCTGCCACACAGCCTTTGGTGGGTTTCAGCAACAGTTTACTTTATTGGGTGAAACTATATGGACCCGCAAGTGATTGAAAGGTGTATGTGTAAAGCATATATATCTACACGTGTGAAGCAGTAAAGTGAAGATATAAAAATGTCGTTTCACGGGGAGCGTGCGCAGGCGTGCTGTGACCTTAGGGGGCACGATGCGCCGCCCCCTTGCCCTCCCCCCCAGCTGGGAACAGACCCAGAAGGCAAGCCCCGAGACGGCACTCGGCGCGCGGGGGAGCACCAGCCGCACACGCTCACGCGCAGGAGTCATTCCTGGTCATACACGTCTCCGGGCGGGAGGGAGAGGTCGCCGCAGAGTTCACCCGGCTGCGGTCGGGGCGAGACGCTTGCGATTGCAGAGGGTCATTGCAAGCAGCACTCCCCGACAGACAGACCCATGTTCCACACGCTGACGGGCTCCGATTGCTCCCGCCGAGGAACGGTCAACGACGCCGTCAATTACCACATCCCGGCCTACAGCCTCGACGAGAGCGACCGAGCGAGCAGCCAGGAGATCGGTCGTTCTGACGAAGCCTTATCGAGCATCGAGCCCAGAGACGTGTGCGAATGCCCGCTTCACTCCCCGGAGACAGGAGCAGCGGCGGGGATGGGCGGCCACCAGCCACAGGGGAAGGAGAGCGAGGAGGAGAGACAGGCCGGGCGGGGAGACGCGGCTCTCTCGCCCTCCGTCCTCGACCAAGTCTCCGCGACGGGACAGTACCCTTCTATCGGCGACCCAGACGCCCACTCCCACACTTACGCCCACCCGGACCATGGCCACCCGAATCCGAGGTACATCAAAAACCGTCGCTATGGCCAGGTGACTCCGCCGTACAGGTTGAACGACTCTGACGAAGAGCACCTCGCCCTCGAGGAACCTCCCCAAAGGCCGCTCCCGCCCCTCAGGAGGCTCTCGGACCTCCGGAGCTTGACGCTGACTCTCGGACTCCAGATTCACGGGTCAATCCTCAACCTCGCCGCTGACAAGTCGAGAAAACAGGTACATAAGAGTGTTATTTATTCATCTGTTCCCATCAAAGCAATTAGCAACCGTCATCCATCAAGGGTAATGTTGAAACGAACGGCACCGCTGCAGGGATCATTAACCTTGTCCTCTTGTCAAATGTATCCTCATTTATTAGTCATGCTGCAAACGATCGCAAAGGCTATTTGTCTGAGTTCGCTCAAGTCGATATCAGAAGAAAATATAGCTGTATGCCTAACAACGATGTAAATAATAGCGGGGTTTGGGCTCAAGATAACTACTTAATACTTCGTTGAAGTCTCCGCACGGGTCCCCTGGTTGTCGGCAAGTTCACATGCATTTTATCTTCCCTAATTAGCATGTGTTAAGAGAAGCAATGGTACATCAAGTAATGTTATCTATATTACTGCCCAATGAATACTTTTGACCACATACATTACTTCATTGTACTACCAATTAATGAGAGAAGTTAAGATTAATACTGAATTACATTTATAGTTTACTCTTACAGTAACGATACCTTTATTTAGCTGTACCTTTTTTTTTCCAGAATGTCATTATGTTCACCAATATCCCATTTCCTTTATCTCCAGCTCCATTTCCACTTCCATCTTCATTAACTTCAGATTAAGCGACAGTTACATGTGAATGCAGACGCCAATGCAAATTACCCTCCACCGCATGTGCTCTAATAGTCTTTCACAACAGCGCTTCCTACCTGCGTCTCCTCTCCCATTAAGCTCTCGAAAGAAGCTGTCCCGCGTCGTGACCCCGTCGTCGTAAGGTCTAGGTGATCCGGTGAATAATCCACTAATTTCTTTTGTAGACGGGGTGATTTATCCATGTCGAAATCACGCGACGGAATGTGTCCATTTCCTGCATACGCTGGAGGTATTTCGTGGATAAGAGATAACAGCAACGACCTGGGAAGGAGATTAGATTAGCGTTCATTTAATATACAATCTTCCCGAAAATGTTAAAGTTTAGACAGACCTCATTCGCATTCAAGGTCGCTGTAAAATCCCCCGGCCCAAAATCGTACATGCAGGAAGATTATGCAATTACCTTGCCTCTATCTCACAAATCTCTCCCATAAACCCATTGCAGAGGGCACTTCCGCGTCGCAACTCGTAAGTCTTAAGGTAAAGGGAAGGTTTAAGGGGGGTTAAGGGGCGCTAATTGGGATTGAATGGGGTTCAGCAGGGTCGGCCGTGGTAATAGAAGGTAATGGTAGTGATCGTACCTGTCTTTCGTCCATCACCAAGCTGGCAATTTCAATCGGGAGGGATGATGCTGACGGGCAAAATGCTACACGCTTTTCAACCGGCGGGCGAGGTAGTTACTTCGGATCCTTCTTCGTTTGTTCGCTCGCCTGTGGCTTGTTTGTTATCTCTTTCATTTACTTTTCAATGGGGGACGGAGTAATGTACATACAGAATTATGGTTTATTTTATTTTGGGACGATAAGTGTATAACATTCCCATTTTAGGTTTGGTTTTATGTCCAACAGCAAAGCTTTAAAACCTCGTATAATTTAAAGAATATTAGATTTACGATCGCGAAAATCACGATCCAGGAATAATCTCTATTATATCTTCATTTACTTGTTTTTATTGTGAATTCACTGCTCGTAAATGTTAGCAAATGTCAAAAGACGAAAGAATGATGCTTATCACTTAGAGATAAATATAGTGCATCAGTCAGAGGATATATGATTTTCGTTGTGCATGAAATGTAATATAACGGCATACATGCTTATGTACTTCTTCAAGTGGTTTTTCGAATTCACAGTTAATAGGAGAGAGACAGACAGACAGACAGACAGAGAGTGAGTGTGAGTGAAGTGAGTGAGTGAGTGAGTGAGTGAGTGATGAGTGTGAAGTGAGCAGAGAGACAAAGAGAGAGAGAGAGAGAGAGAGAGAGAGAGAGATGGAGATTGAAAGAAAGAGAGAGAGTGTGCATCTGTAAGATTAGAAAGTAGGAGAAGGAAAAGGATTAGGAAAGAGGAGACCAGAAAAACGGGAGAAAAGCAAGGAAGTAGAAATTCAAGAAATCTTTCCCGGAGTTTGTTACCCCCGCAGTCCAAGAGGAAAACGCGAGGTCGCTCTGTGGTCTTACGACCCTAAAGTAACTTTATGACTTAGAAAGGAAGATTTTCGATAGGCCTATTTCTCGGGGGGGGGGGCAATAAATAAAGTAAATGCATTATTGGACGCAGAGTAGGCTCCTTTGTTTGCCGTAGACATGTGGCTTGAAGAGCGTGCGGAGCCTTTTACGAGATCTTGGCCAATTTACGACATTCGCTCGGCAATGATTGCGGTGTGAAAATGGACCCTCGACCTTTTTCATTGTGATGCCACGATGATATGACTGTTCCAACCTTCAATTATCTGTCGCGGTGGAAAGATACTCGGGAATGTTTCATAGTGTTCGAAATGCTTTATCTTTTGTTCGTCTTGTGTGTTGATGTACTGGCAAGGATATGTTTTTTTTCTGATTTTGTGAAGGGTTTGGGCATTGTGGATGGTCATGGGAGACTGTAAAGGTAAACTCAGAGGCGTTTGTGTTCCCGTGGGTGAAGGAACGGGGCCACCGGTCCTGGGCTCTGAAGGTCGCTCGGGGACACGTCGGCGTTATTTTCCACTGGGGGAGTTGAGAGCTGAAGGAGGCTTCTGAGATTTTATACGTGTCGGCGTACATTTCACGCACACGCACACGCACACGCACACACACACACATATACTATATATATATATATATATATATATATATATATATATATATATATATATATATATATATATATATATATATATATGTATATATATATACTATATATATATATATATATATATATATATATATATATATATATATATATATATATATATATATATATATATATATATGTATATATATATATATATATATATATATATATATATATATATATATATATATATATATATATATATATATAATATATATATATATATATATATATATATATATATATATATATATATATATATATATATATATATGATATATATATATATATATATATATATAATATATATATATATATATATATATATATATATATATATGTATATATATATATATATAATATATATATATATATATGTATGTATATACACACACACACACACACACACACACACACACACACACACACACACACACACACACACACACACACACACACACACACACACACACACACACACACACACACACACACACACACACACACACACACACACACACACACACACACACACACACACACACACACACACACACACACACACACACACACACACACACACACACACACACACACACACACACACACACACACTCACACACACACACACACACAACACACACACACTCATACACACACACACTCATACACACACACACACTCACACACACACATACACACACACACTCATACACACACACACACACCACACTCATACACACACACATACACACACACACATACACACTCATACACACACACACTCATACACACACACACACACACATACGCGCACATGTATGTGTGTGTGTATATATATGATATATATATATATATATATATATATATATATATATATATATATATATATATATATATATATATATATATATATATATATATATATATATATATATATGTGTGTGTGTGTGTGTGTGTGTGTGTGTGTGTGTGTGTGTGTGTGTGTGTGTGTGTGTGTGTGTGTGTACATATGTATACATATATAGATCTATATATAGATAGTTAGACGTGTGTGTGCTAGCGAAAAGGACTGCTTGTGTGTGTTAGGGTGTATGCCTGTGTTATTACGTGTACTTTTTGTGCGCGCTTCCGCTCGCGCAGTTGTACTGTAAAATCGTCCGCAAAAACGCGCACGATCCCGGCGAGCGTGCACGTCCGCAAAGGGCGAAGGTGGACACTCCGCGCCGCGCCTCACCCACGCCCGACTGCAGTTGAGGAAGAGGAGGGCGGGGAGATGTGTTTTTGCGTTTGGGCTTTTTGCGAACCCGCATTGTCGGCGCGATTATCACGAACGCAGGAGTGGGCGGCACTCCGACCTCGCGAGCCGCGGCCGCGACTTGAAGCTCCGCCGCGAGGATAACGGTGCCAGCAGGTTTTTCTCGACGGCGCGCGCAAGAAACGGCCGGCGGAGGTGGGAGATTCGTCGCGGCCCTCACGTAACCAGGGACTCGCGGAGGCCGGTCTCTCGGCTCCTCCTTCGCGATCGGAAGGACGAGGACGACGCTTCTACCTGGGCATGGTCGAGGGGGACGTACGGGAAGGAGGGCGAGAAAAAGAGGGGAACGAGGGAGAGGAGGAAAGAGTAGAAAAGAGGAACGAGAAAGAGGAGGAATTGGGGAAGAGAAAGTGAAAGGGAGGAGAAAGGGGAGGGATAAGGGAAGAGGAGAAATAGGGGAAGGGGAAGGGCAAGAAGAATAGGAGAGGAAGGGAAAGAGAAAGAAGAGAAAACGGGGAGAAACATAGGGAAGGCGAATAGGAATAAGAAGGAGAAAATAAATTAGAAGACGAATAATGATAATAGTAATAAAAATATTGATTAAAGTAATAATAAGATAACAAAAGGCATAATATTTAGTGTTGATAGTTTGACGAAAATAATAACAATAAGATTGATTAGTAATGATAACGGCAATAGCGTCCGCAAAGGGAAAATGAACGTTAGATAAGACGAAGAAGAAAAGGAACTGAAGAAGAATACGAAGAAGATGACGAGGAAGAAGAGGAAGAAGAAGGAGATGAAAAAGGAAGAAAAAGATGGCCTGCATGACGGCGTCAAGCAGAGCAAGTCCGTGGGGTCGCGGTGGAAAAGGTCACACTGGAGGTGCAAGGGTCAGGGTGAGCAGTGAGATCATTGGGCAGGGCGGAAGGAGAGCGAGGGGGAGACAGGGATGGGGGAGGGGGGTTGGGATGGGAAAGGAAGAGGGTAGGGGTATGGAAGGGTGGTAGGGGTAGAGGTATGTAAGGGATAAGGAAGGGGTTCAGGATAAAGATAGGGGTAGAAGTATGGACGAAAGTAGGGGTAGGGATAAAAGTAAAGACAGGGGCTAGGGTAGGGGATAGAGATAGGTGTACGGGAAGAAACAGGGATAGGGGTATGGAATAGGGTAAGAATAGGGGTAAAAATAAGGGATTTGGACTCGAGCACACTGTCCCAAGCGGCACTCGAGTCCCCGCTTAGCTGCCCTCGAGTCCCCACTCAGCCGCCCTCGAGTCCCTCCGACCCGCCTTCGAGTCCCGCGCGCCCCTCAGTCCTTCCAGAGCGCTCGTCCCTGACCCTTCCCATCGCGTCCCTGATCCTTCCCTTCCGTCCCTGATCTTTCCTTTGTATCGCTGTCCTCTTTTTGTCGCCTTCGGGATGGGTTTCCCTGGCCGCTCTTCTCCTTGTCCCGGGATGCGGGGATGGGCGTCCGAAGGTTTCCCTTGTCTTGTTTGGGGACGAGTTTGGGATACTCTGTGTTGATTTTGGGATACTCTTTGTTGATTTTGGGATATGTTGATTTTGGGATACTCTGTTGATTTTGGGATACTCTTTGTTGATTTTGGGATACTTCTGTTGATTTTGGGCCACGGAGGAATTGGTGAGGTTGGTTTCTTGTATTTTGATCGTTTGTAGTTTATTAGTTATTTTACTTTGATTAGTGTGCATTTGAAAGTTTAGAGTGGCGTATTTCAAGCTTCAAGGCTTTGTCACTCTATAAATTGCGTTGCGTTATCTATTTCCACGTTATTATTAGAGTGACGATCTCTTTTTCCCTAAGGGCTCTTATTACGCAACAGCCACTTCCTCCAACGAAATTATATGCCTTCCTTTACCCACCTGTTACGTGACGCTTCCTAAAATGTCCCGGGTTGCCTATTACGTAACCCTAAAGTGAATTACAAAATCGTCCATGTTTATATTCACACAGAGAGCTTATTATATTTACGAGACCTTGAATAAAATAACATGGAGTACAGCATCTGGAGATATTTTCTTCAAGCCTGGGTGATTACTACATTAACAATTGGAGATTATAAAATGAATAACCATTACA
>NW_020870536.1:182562-192562 GCF_003789085.1 Penaeus vannamei | reverse complement strand
TGATTGAAAGAGAATAAGCGAAAGACGCAGCTAAGTGAATCAGAAAATCAAGAGAGAGAAACGAAAACACACTTCACGAAGGCCGGAGAGAAGAAAAGTTAAAAAAAAAAAAAAAAAAAGAGGAGATAATGGAGGTATAGGGCAAGAGATCAGGGTACGAAGAAGGTTAAATGAGAGAAAAAAAAATATCTCATCAAGAAAGAAGGGTGGAGTATAGCTCGCAAAGGGACTCAAACCAACAGGTGTTTACACATTCTTACATAGACAGGTATAAAAGATGCTGACCTTTCAAGAATGGTTTTGTTTGATTTATTTATTTTATTATTTTATATATATATATATAATATATATATATATATATATATATATATATATATATATATATATATATATACTATATATATATATATATATATGTGTGTGTGTGTGTGTGTGTGTGCGTGCGTGTGTGTATGTGTGTGTGTGTGTGTGTGTGTTTTTTAATTCTTCTTATTTTTATATTTCATTTATTTATTTATTTATTTTGTTTTATTTAATTATTTATTTTCTTTTTTTTGTGCGGAACATCACTCCGATATAAGGATTCACTCGACCATGCAACGCAACTTTTTGTTGTTGTTCTTATTATTCTCTTTTAATTTGTCTTTCGTTTTTTTTTTTTTTTCTCTCTCTCTTTTTTTTGCGTGTGTTTGGAACATCCTTCCCGCGTAAGATTTCAGCTGATCATGCAACACTACTTACTTTCCTTTTTCTTTTCTTTTCTTTTCGTCTCTCTTCTTTTCCTGATGCCTCACGTCTTTCCTTCTGATATTAATAGAACTCGGATCTCTGGGAATCCGCTGAAGTCATCGCTATTTGGGTTATTTTATGGTTTCTAGACTTTCGGGATTTCTTCATTGATTTTCCGGGAAATCTGTGTAGTCTCTTGCTAGTTGTTTTTTCACTTGTCCATTATTTTTAGTTTTTGTTGTAATAGTAGATGTAGTAATAGTAGTTGCGGGAGTGGTAGTAGTAATTGTTGTTGTGGTTGTTGTTGTTGTAGTAGTGGTAGGTGTAGTTGTTGTAGAAGTAGTAGTTTTTGTTGTAGTAGTAGTAGGTTTGTTGTAGTAATAGTAGTAATATTTGTAGTAGTTGTTGCAGTGGTAGCAGTAGTTGCAGTAGTGCTTGTAGTTGCTGTAGTAGTAGTAATAGCATTAATAGTTGTAGTTGTAGTAGTAGTAGTAGTATTGTAGCTGTAGTTGTTGTAGTAGCATTGGTGGTTGCTGGTTTTGTAATTGTAGTAGTAATAGTAGTAGTAATCTCAGAGAGAGAAAAAAAAACAGCTAGGGAGCGAAGTAGTTCGTTCGATGAATTGTCACCCGTCGCTTGGTGGCTGCAACGTTGATTGAGAGCCTTGTACCCTTTGTAGAACTGCAGTAGCTGTTTTTAGCTCATTTGAAGTACTTGTGATATTATTTTATTATTTTTATATTTGTTGTTGCTGCCTTGTTATCGTCACCATCATCAATACCTTCACCATCATAATCACCATCACTATCACTATAACTATCACTTCACCATCACCTCAATCACCAGCACCACCATCGTCGTCGTCCTCGTAATTATTACTATTATTATTTACGTACTTGGCATATTCAATACAAAGAAGGGCAATAGATTATGAAAATAATAGTGATGATAATTGCCACGAGACAAAAAAAAAAAAGAAAAAAAAAAGTAGAAAAAAAAAACAGGAAGAAAAACAGCCTTATTGATGACTATAGGCGAGCGAAAAGGCCAGAGGGAAAGGCGATAATCATCATCGTTTCCAGTAGCTTTAGTTTATGCGCCACGATTTCCATTTTTATCTCTGTCAGAGTGCTAATATCGCAAACACCGGTAGAGCGAAGAGATAAAAACGACATCCGATAAATGAATTAACCGCGGAAAGGTCAGATCGTGAGAGGGAAGGAGAGGGCGGGAAGGAGGGAGGAGGGAGGGAGTGAAGGAGAGGAGATGGTAAAGAGGGAGTGAGGGAAGGAGGGAGGAAGGGAGGGAATATGGTAAGGAGGGAATGAGGGAGAGAGAGGAAGGGAGGAAGATGGTAAAGAGGGAGTGAGGGAAGGAAGGAGGGTAAGGATGGAAGAGGGAAGAGAGGGAGGAAGATGGTACGGACGAAGAAATGTTGAATGGAGAGAGGAGGGAGGGAGGCGGACGGACGGACGAAAAATGGAAAGGAGGAAGGGAGGGAGTGAGAGAGGGGAGGAAAAAAGGTGGTAGGGGAGGAGGAAGGGAGGATGAGAAAGAGAGGGAGCGAAGGTGGTAAGCAGGGAAGTAGGGAAGGAAGGAATAAGAGAGGACGTCAGGGAGGAGAGAAGGCAAGGGACAAGGAAGCAGAGGAGGAAGATATAAGAGGAAAAAGGAAAGTGAAAAAAGGGAAAACTGTAGTGAAAAATAACAGGGACGGGACAACGAAAATGAATAGGAATAGGAATAGGAATAAAAGGGAGAGGAGATAAGTGGGGTTAGTACACGAAAGGGAAGAGGAAGGAGAGAGAAAGAAGGCCAAAGAAGTGAGCGCACAGACGCGATGCTCCGTGACATTAAGGAGATAAGGAAGAGAATGGGAATGACGCGCGAGGAGGAGAGTGGAGGAGGAGGAGGAGGAGGAGGAGGAGGGGAGGAGGAGGGGAGGGAGGAGGAGGAGAGGAGGAGGAGGAGGGGGAGGAGGAGGAGGAGGAGGAGGAGAGGAGGAGGGAGGAGGAGGAGGGGAGGAGGAGGAGGAGGAGGAGAGGGGGAGACAGGAGGGAGGGAGTGAGAGGAAATGAGGTGCGGTAGGGGAGGGGTAGGGGGTTGCAGGTGGGGGGGAAGGGAAGGAGTGGGCGTGCGGTGGTGTTCTTGGCAACATCGAGTTCGTGACTGTAAGGGTACTTGCTCAAGCACCGTGAAATGTCGATAGTGGTGGTGATGACTGTGGTAAATGAGGTAGAGGCGGTGCGGCGTTCTGTTCGCTGGTCATGGTTTCTTATAAGTGTTCTTCGCTTAATGGGATTTTATTTTTTCGGGTCTTCTTTTCACGAGGTTTGAAATCGGTTTCGGTCGGTCACTCGTTTCGATATTTGTTCCTCTCTAGCGACGCTTTGGCGATAAAACGTACGCGGAAATACGTCGAAACGAATCGGATCTGACCTCTGATTGACCGAGATACAGAAATGATAATCAGTGTCTCCCGATAAAGGTTATCAATTTACTTGCAATGTCATTTTGCTGTTAATACGTTTACTAAATTTAGAAAGCGAAAGGTAATTCCATTTTTTTCCTGTTGCGTGACCTTTTTTTTTTGTCTGTGCAATTGCATAGCCAGAACCTCGACTTCCTGCGAAGGAGTTACATGACTGTCGGAAATGTGACTGTCATTTGTCACCAGGAAGTGGAATTAGGACTTATCGTAATAACCTTGCGTTTGTTATTATTTTTATTAATGATAAAAAGGGGAAAATGGACAAAAAACTTATTTCCTGTATTATGATCCAGCCTTCCATCCAGCCTTTGTCGTTATCGAATCCATTTAAGTTTTATGAAGACGTTGAGCACAATGCAGCAGAGGCATCGGCGGTCCTCCCACGTGGTCGGCAAAAGATAAAAGTGGTCGGCGTTGGTGTTAGGGAATGGCCGATCACCTAATTAGCCCTCTGCGGCAGGGGAGAAGAGGCGCCCTGTCGAGGAACCCTGCCGCGGCCCCTGTCCCTTCCTGCAGCCTTCGGAAGACGCCTTGTCCTGGAAGGTGTTCTTAAGTGGCGGGAAATATTCCTCCCCGAAGAAAACGGGAAGTGCAACTGACAACGCGCGCGAGGGGATGACGTAAGAAAACGCGTATGAGTGGGGTTCGTCCCCCTCTCCCCCCTCCCCTCCCCGCTTCCAACTTCTCTCTTTCCTGCTTCCCTCTCCCCATCCCTATCCCCCTCCCCTCATACTCCTCACCACCTTCTCCTCGCCTTCTTCTCTCTTTCCCTGCTCCCTCTCCCCATCCCCCTCCCCCTCCCTCCTGCTCCTCATCCCCCTTCTCCCCGCCCTTCTCTCTTTCCCTGTTCCCTCCTCCCTCTCCCCTCTCCTCTCTCCTTCCAGTGTGCAAATCTGGTGGGAAGAACAAAGCCATGAATTATGTCTTAGGGGAAAAACGATGAAGTGTATATTGGCTATATGTATGTGTTATATACATACATACATACATACATAATATATATATATATATATATGTATATATATATTATTATATATATATATATATTATATATATGTATATACTGTGTGTGTGTGTGTTGTGTGGTGTGGTGTGTCTGTGTGTGTAAGAGAGAAGAGAGAGACGAGAGAGAGAGAGAAAGAAAAAGAAGAGAGAAGAGGGAAAGAGAGAGAGAGAGAAGAAAGAAAAAGAAAGAAGAGAGAAAAAGAGAAGAGAAGAGGAGAGAGAGAGTAGAGAGAGAGAGAAGAAAGACCTATAAAAAAGAGAGAAAAAGAAAGTCATTAGCTCAGAGAGAGAGAGAGTACGCAAGAGAGAAAGAGACTATAAAAAAGACACGAGTCATTGCTCTTACGCACTCCCATAGGAATTCCCAGTGACATCGATTCCCATCCATCGAAAAAAAAACTCGAACCGAACACCAGCGAAGCCCAACATTTTCCCCCACTACCTGCACTTCCGCTCTGACATCCGCCCGCCCCGCCCCTCGCCCCCACCCCCCGCCTCCTCGCTTTCTGCCCAATGAAGGTACTCACGGCGGAGGGGAATCCCCGGCGTCGAAGAATCGGTTCATTGCCGTCGGGAGGACTTCCGGATGGGCAACCGACGTCATGCACGTTCCTCCTCCGACTTACTGATTCATGCGTGCGGGTCGGGCAGGGGAGGGCGTGAGGGCGTGTGAGGGGGTGAGGGCGTGAGGGGTGAGGGCGTGAGGGGGGTGAGGGCGTGAACTCTACTCAAAGCGCTCGTGGAATCAGTTGGTCGACGGGGTTATCCTTCTTCGTTTAGGCTAGTGTTGTTTTTGTTTATGTGTTTACTGCTTGTTATTCATATTTTATAGGATTCGTTTTTCCCCGTCGAAGAGTTTTTCTTTTCAAAAGGCTTGTTTTTTTTGGTGCGTAGTTTTATGTGTTTACTACTTATTATTCATATATTATGGATTCGTTTCCCCGTCGAAGAGTTTTTCAAAAGGTTTTGTTTTGTGTGTGTGTTGTGTTTTTGTTTCTTAAGCTAAGTAGTAAACGCTATCGTCCTCTTCCCGCAGGTTGCCTAATGGCCCCTGTCATAAAAGCTAATTAATTTACGACGTCCGCCGCGCGAAATGCTGATTTTGCCATTAAAACCCCGGTCGCATTTTCGTCAGCGTTCGCCTCGCTCCACCGCAGGGTTAATCGTAGATAATTGAGTCTAATTGACCGATTTTTTTTATGCCACTGTATGGGAAGCGACGTTCGATCCGTGGCGTCATACGGATCATAAATCACTTTCTTATTCGTTAAAAAAATGTTGAAAAAAAAGAGAGGGAGGGATTTCTGTGACCTTCTTGGTTCCGCTTCTGAATACCGTGAACCACCCCACCCATGGACATGTTTCCGGTCTAGTCTTAGAAGATGGAATTCAAGACTCATAGAAGGGAGGACAATTTCCCGCTCTCGTGCCCATGTTGACTCGTTCCTATGTCCCGCTTCTCGTATGTGTTTCTTCCTTCCTTATTCTCTCTTCCCTCCTTACTGTTATCCTAAGGGGAATACGACACGTCCACAGTCTCTAATCCATAGTGATATTGTAGTTTTTTTTAGTTCTTATTAGATCTCGTCCTTAGACTTTGCCCCTCATTATCATGAATAACCAAGCCGCACACGATTGCGCCCGCGTTGCATCGTAATTTTTTTCTCTCCGCTAGCCTACATTAAACAACGTGCTGCGGACGGTTACCCGGCGTAGAACAGCTCGTATTGAATAATAGGTCCCTTCACTTATCCGCACCTATTTAGCTAGACCGGGCGTAACAATTCAACTACGCAGCACTGGGTGATCCCCAATCTTTGAAGAGGCTAGCGTCTACGCGCATTAGTCCTCTGATCTGGCAACTGCTGGCACATAAGGCGAAGGCCGGGAGCAATGCCGTAATATATTATGTTATTTTGTGTCGCGGTCGCACTTTTCTGCTGTTTCCTTCCTTCTCGTCGCGCTTCTCCCTCCCTCATTTTCTTCTCTAGACCTCCTCTGGCCTCTCCTTGGCCATCCTTCCCGCCCCCTTATTTTATACCTTTTTTTTTTTCCGTTAGCTATCCGCTCTGCCTTTCTTTGCACTCTCCTCCTTTTCCGCGTCACCACATACGCATCCCAGATTGTCCCCATTGCTCCCTGCCCCCGCCCTGCCACTGCATCCGGCCTCCAACAACACCCTTCCCTCTCTCCGTCTTTCCCGCGATCTGCATATATTGCGTCCCCTTTACCTTCCCCCTCTCCTTTCCCTGCATCTCCCTGCCACTTTCGCCGCCCTCCCCCGTAACCCCTACTCCCTCCTGCTATCCCGCCCTCCATCACCTATCTTCCCGGAGTCTCTCGTCCTTCCGCCTCCCACTGCCCCACCCCACCCACCCCTCCCCTCCCCGCCGCCGATGTACTCATCCTCCCTGGATGCCCTCCTCTGGCCACTCGTCCCTATCAACATTTCCGCCCTCTCCCTCCTCCTGGCTCGTCGCCCATCTGCCCACCCCTCCCTCCTTACCCCTCCCCTTCCCTTGCCCTCCCTCCTCCCCTCCCCTCTCTCTCTTCGCCTCCCTTCCTCCCCTCCCCTCCCCTCCCTCCTCCCGAACCCGCATTATCATTAACAATGAGCCAGGAGCCTTCTTAATCCATGCGCTCCAGTTGGCTCGTATAACTCCCGTCATTCTATGCGAAGAGTAACTTGCTTATATGCATAATTTTTGCAGTTACTGGACGCTGCTAGGCGTACTACCGCATATAGACCACAACTTATTCAGTATCTTTCGTACTGCTTCCATTGCTCATTATAATTCTCCACTGTTTCGTAGAGTGTACCTTCTTCTCCCTATTCTCATGGCGCTGCTGCAGCTGCGGACTCGTGTGGTGTTTGCCTCAACGTTCTCAATACAGCGCGATAAGGAGGGTTTACGGTCGGCTTTCGTGTATCGGGGGTCTCCTCTTTCGGTGTTTTTCTTTCGTCTGTAATCGGTCGTTTATTTTCCTTGTTTTTATCTTTTCGTCTTGGTTCCTGTCTATTTTGATCTATTTGTGGCTATGCGCCTTCGATGTGATTGTTCTGTACGGTGGGCGGGTGTGCTGCGCTGCGCGCTTGTGTGATGTGGTGTTTCTTCGTTTTTGTTCATGTTGTTTATTTCCTTTTTATTTCGGTTGTTGTTGTTTGATTTTGAATTATTTCTGTTTATTTCACTTAGATTATTCATTTTTGTTATCTCTTATAGTATATCAGGATTTTTTTCCATATCCATTTTCCTTCATTTGCTTATTTTTATCATTTTCATTTTATTCCCGTTTTCTATGTCTTATGCATTTATCTTTATTATTTGTTTATCTCTTTTTTATCTTTACCACCTTTTATTTTAGTCCTTGTCGCTTCCTCCTCCTTCCCGTTACCCTTTATTCCCTCCTGCTTTCAGTCTTTCTGCTTGGGATGTTGTTTTCCTTCAGTGCGGAGTTTTATGCTCTTTTGATACACTGGGCCCTCTTATTTTCACTGTTATTGTCTTTAGTTTGTTGCTGTTGTTATTTTTTATTGCTTTGTTGTTTTGTTGTGTGGTTGTGGTTGTTGTTGTTATTGGTGGTGGTATTTTTTATTGTTATTGTTGGTATTGTTGTGGTAGTGGTTGTTGGTTATGTGGTTGTAGTTGTAGTTGTTGTTATTGGTGGTGGTGGTGTTATTTTTTATTGTTTTTGTTGTTATTTTTTAAGTGGTAGTGGTTGTTGTTGTTGTGGTTGTAGTTGTAGTTGTTGGTGGTGGTTTTATTGTTTTATTGTTATTGTTGGTATTGTTGTAGTGGTAGTGGTTGTTGGTTGTTGTTGTTGTTGGTTGTGGTGTTATTTTTTATTGTTTTGTTGTTTTGGTTGTTATTGTTGTATTAGTTGTTGTTATTGGTGGTGGTGGTGGTGGTGTTATTTTTTATTGTTTTTGTTGGTATTGTTTTAGTGGTAGTGGTTGTTGGTGTTGTGATTGTAGTTGTTGTTGTTATCGGTGGTGGTGGTTATGTTGTTATTTTCTCGTTGTATTATGCAAATGTGACGATAATTGTCGGAGAGTTTAGTTCATTTGTATTCATATATTTATACGATTCTGTAATGCTTAGGGCTACACTTTTCCTCGTGTCAGGGTTTTTTTTATTATGATTATTAGTCCGTGCATTTCCTTCTGACGTATTTCGTGTCCCAGTTTTAATGAACGACATATCCCTCCCTAATTAATTTTCATCTTAATTTAATTTATTCGTTTCCATCCCCCTCCCCCCTATTAATTTTCATCTTAATGTTTATTTAATTTATTAATTTTGTGGTTTCCTCTTTATTCATCTCCTTTTCCCTCACTTCTCATTTTCCTTCTTTCCTCTCCTACTTCATCTATTTATCCGAATTATCACAGGATCTCCGAGTCATCGCCGGATACCGGTGTAATAGCTGAAATATTTTAAATGTGAAGCAATTATACAGGAAATAGAGACCTGTGTCCTTATCTTATGACGTAAAAGAGGAATAGGATGTTTTTTATTTTCCTTTTTTGGGGGAGGTTGAAGTTGAGGATTGGGTAATGGGTTAAGGGGTATTTTTGGTGGAACGTCAAAGGGGGAAGTTTGGGGGATCTTAGAAGAGGGAGGAAAGGATGTGAGGGTGAATGTGAAGGTATATGTGTTGGTGGAATCGAGGGGATTTGTGTTGGTGGATGTGAAGGTATATGTGTTGGTGGATGGGAGGGAATGTGTGCAAGTGGATGGGAAGGAATGGATGTGTAGATATATGTGTAATGGATGGGAAGGAATATGTTGGTGGATGTGAAGGAATATGTGGTGGATGTGAAGGTATATGTGTAGGTGGACAGGATGTAACATACTCATGGATACGGTGGATAGGAGGGAATATGTGTTGGTGGATGTGAAAGAATATATGAAGATGGATGTGAAATAAGTTTGATGAAAGGAAAAGTGGAATGACGTCATTGTGGAGAACCAGATGGATAGGAGGGCGTGACGTCATGGGTGTCAGAGAGGCATCGTCACGCTTGGAACCCCCGCGTCGTGCTGAACTCAAGGACGACCTGCTAACTAAGGCTCGAACCCAATCGCTTGCACGTGTCCACACATTCAGCCCATAGCCTCCTCTGCCCGGACCCCCACCCACCCCCCACCCTTGTCTGTCTTCCTGTTTCTTCAGATCTTGCTATCTCCTTCTCGCTCTTTCGCTCTCTCTCCTCTCTTCAGCTTTGCCTCTCTCTCTCTTCTCTCTCTGTCTCTCTCTCTCTCTCTCTCTCTCTCTCTCTCTCTCTCTCTCTCTCTCTCTCTCTCTCTCTCTCTCTCTCTCTCTGCCTCTCTCTCTCTCTCCTCTCTCTTTCTCTCTCTCTCTCTCTCCTCTCTCTCTCCTCTCTCTCCTCTCCTCCTCTTCCTCTCTTCTCTCTCTCTCTCTCTCTCTCTCTCTCTCTCTCTCTCTCTCTCTTCCTCTCCTCTCCTCTCTCTTCTCTCTCTCTCTCTCTCTCTCTCTTCTTCTCTCTCCTCTCTCTCTCTCTCTCTCTCTCTCTCTCTCTCTCTCTCTCTCTCTCTCTCCTCTCTCTCTCTCTCTTCTCTCTCTCTTCTCTCTCTCTCTCCTCTCTCTTCTCTCTCCTCTCTCTCTCTCTCTCTCTCTCTCTCTCTCTCTCTCTCTCTCTCTCTCTCTCTCTCTCTCTCTCTCTCTCTCTCTCTCTCTCTCTCTCTCTCTCTCTCTCTCTCTTCCTCTCTCTCTCTCTCTCTCTTCCTCTCTCTCTCTCTCTCTCTCTCT